>JBBPCX010111963.1:0-21163 GCA_037974365.1 Hydrocynus forskahlii
GATGATGTGGACAAAATACTCATTTGCCTAATAATTCTGCACTCCCTGTATATATATATATATATATATATATATATATTTAATTGATGCAAAACTTTATGTACAAGTTTCATCAAAGTAATCACCCCTTGCCTTAACACAGCAGCACAGATTTGTGGCATCCTTTCCAGCAAATTTGGGAAATGTCAAAACCCTTCCAGCACTCTTTCAAGCATGCAAACACTTCCGTCTCATTTCCTGGATGCTCATTTCGAACTTGTCTGTCCAGCTCATCCTGTGCCAGCTCAATTGGAGAAAGATCTGGAGACTGGGGAGGCCAAGACGTAATTCTCCAAGCTTTTTGCTTTTCTTTGGACTGGGTATTATTTTGGCATAATTTTAAATAATGCTTGGAATCACTGAAGAATGAATGATGTTGAACAATGAACGGTGAATCATAAACACTGAGTGTATTTTAGTAAACATAAAGTGAGTAACATGCAAAAGTAGAAAATCTCAGTTTGTGTATGTAGATATGTATGAGACTCAGTTTCCAGATGTTCCGATTTATAGTGAGACTTAATGCACCTTTAAAACTGTCCAATGTGCCAAACTACTTATTTACATTCAAATGAAATGAACATGTGTTACATCAGCCCTGAGAGATGACAAAAACTGTGTGGATGTAACACTAGTTTAACACCTTACTACTCACGGTATCAACATCACAAAATATATCCCTATATAGAACAAATATGCTGACTCTTACAACAAAATATGGCATTTGTAGTGATGACAAGGACTGATTCACCTACAGAAATAATCCTGCTACAACACACACTTCTAAAAGTACAGTAATTAGCACTAGTTCACACATTCAAGCAGAAACACAAATAGACAGCAAGCAGAAGCTACACATAAACCCACACTCATAATCTTAATGGTGCGTTGGAGAGTGTATTAAATGCGTCAGCGTCATTACAGAGAGAGAGAGAGAGAGAGAGAGAGAGAGAGAGAGAGAGAGAGAGAGCGATCTACTCCTCGCCTAGAGTAATAGTATTAGGGTCTACACGACTACTTTTCTAAGCATGTGACCAGTGAGGAGCTGAAAGAGAGGCAGCCAGAACAGTCAGCACCACACACACATACACACTCACACCTCCACACACCGCTCTGCTCCACCAGTGATCAAGAAAGATGGATATTAAAGACCAAGGCGCCCAAATGGAGCCTCTCCTGCCCACGGTAAGAAGGACTTTAGCCCGTTTTCTCTCGTCGTGTCTCTCCTCATCAGACATCATCACTGCATCACCACGTCCAGAAAAAGACAAGAGAGCAGATCGGACGAGGCTGAAGTTGGCATCTTATTCGAATTTTCCGCTCCACCTTAAATAGTGCCGCAGCTGCATTATTGCGCCCACAAGCGCCAGGGCGCGACTGCTGCACCATTTTTAAGGTGGAACGGAGACGTTTGAATGAGAAGCTGTTTAACAAGAAGCCAATTTCTAGCTGGGCTACGTAATGTAGGTGCTCATGCACCGGCATATACGTATTTGCACCTAGGAGAGGAGACGCAGTGCGTGTATGTGTGTGTGTGCGCTACTCGTCGTCGCAGCTGTGCGTGCGTGACTGAATGTTGCAGCTTCAATAACGGCGTTGTGCAGCGTTACAACCACGTTACGACTAGCCTCATCCATAGTGATGCTACAGCAAGCATCAGATCCTGCACCAGCAACAGTAGCTTTACCTGCTGAATGCTTAAGAAGGGGGATGCGTGCACGCGCCCCTGTCTCGTGTCCTACAGCAAGAGTGAAAAGTTGATTTGCACCTCTACTGCAAAAAGGAGAAACTACGCAAAGCACCAGCCTACTCGTCTTCTACTGATGGCCCTGTTTGACGATGAAGCAGCCAGGCTGGCGCTCCCCAGTGTCTCCAGCTCTAAAATAGTGCTCGAAACCACCATTTAGGTGCCTGTTCATAAAAGCAGGCTATCCAGTCTTAAGTGTTCTAACAAATGCCCTTGTAATCTCAAGGCTGTATTTATGATTCAGTGGAATTAACTGACCAAACACCATAAGCAGCAGAGCAATTACTGTACTATGATGGAACAGCTGCTCCCTTAAGTATACGCTCTACATGGTGAATAAAGGTGGGTTGTGTCCTACTATTCAAAGCAGTAGCAGATGTCCAGTGGAATTCCATAAATGCTAGTTCCTGTGGTAAAGAACAATACAGACTCAACCACTGATTTGAAATGTCTTGGGTAAAGAACAATATAGCAGCGGTGTCATGGAAAGTGAGTGGGTATTCTTCAAAGTTTCCTTGAAGCCCTGTTGCTTTTGCTGGAGGTCAGCAGCAATAATGACCTTGAAAATGAAAGTCATTGGGACAGGTGTTCAGACCAAAACCAACAGAGAGGGACTTGTATGTGGAGTAGGACTTGAGATGGGCACTATTCCGTTTGTTATTCCAATATCATGTCACATTATGTCACAGTAAGCCTGAACAGATCACGTTATTGTGAGTACTTAACACTAATCAGCTGCATGCTTCTTTAGAAACAGTGTAATTCGTTTTGTTTAGCACTGTGTGAGAAACATTGAATAAGAATCATTTGTACTCATAATTTTTGGTTGTACTTTCAAACTTTCACTGCTGGCTCTTTATTATCTATTCCAAGTTATCAGATGTCATGCTTCCTGAAAACTTCTTGAAGTTTCATGACGTTACATATTGGCCATCTCACCCACCTCTAAGTAGGACTGCTCATTCGAGAGTGGTCATTTGTAAATGCTGATCCCAGAAATTGGTCCCAGCACTCACAGAGCACACACAGAATAGGACAGAGACGATGTCCTTGCTTTTTTCCCTGCCCGTGTGCTCATTTGTACATGTCAGGATTGGGGGATCACTGCTGTCTGACAAGAAGGATGGCAGAACAGGCAAGACATTATTTCAGGCCTTTTCAGCAGAGTGAGGTTAGATCATTCAAAAAGGCATCAATTAGCACCCAGGGACATTGGATCTGCTGCATTTTTTGATACTGGGAGATACTCTGCTTTTTTATCTTTATTTTCCTCTCAGTTAATGTTTAGCATATCAGACACTGTGCATCCCAGACACTTCTATCCTGTATCTCTTCAGGGACAAAAATGGCAAATAGACTCATTGGCAAGCCTGCCATCAAAACCGCAGAGTTCTTAATTTAGAGATTAGTGTGTACGATGATTACTTACCAAAATGTTTTAACAGTGTAATAGTCCAGTTTTTTGGAGCCCGAGCTGGACCTGAGTGGTAGTCATCAGTTAGCCGAGCAATATGGGTAGTGGGTGAGAGCTCCTGCTGTGTGTTAAGCTACATCACACGTCGTTCCCACTCAGTCAACCTGAGTGCTAGAGAGTGTTTGTGCAGGGGCGGACGGAGAGCACCACTTTACCAGAGTGCCAGATGAAAGTATGAGTATCTTTTTTCATGACATTTAAGCACAAACCCATGCGCTAATCACTTCCGAGCAGATTTACATTCATTATCCATGTGCTGTTGACAGAAAAGCAGCTTTAGCACAAACCTAAAATCGCAGTACTCTGCTGGACCTTGCATGCCCTCGTGGGCATAAGGGTTAGTATTTCTCTCATCTGGTGCTAAATACAGACTCATCCTGATGTAACAATCCTTTCCTTGAAACTATGTTTTCAAGTTCTGCAGAGACATTACACGTCCGTTATTTCACAAAAAAGAATGTGCTCTGGTTTGAAATACCAAGAACTTAATGGTCAAAACTGCATAAAGCTTAGGGGTGTAACAATGCATCCGAATATCTTGATAGTGCAATGCAAAAATGTGACAACATGCATCATGGAGACTAAGCAGTCTATTAATTATGATAGTTGAGGTAACTGCATTTTATACAGTGTTAAACCATTGCCAATCAACATCCTATCATTTAAGCACCGTTCAAGCTCTAATTGCATAGATAGATAGTGCCAGAACTGAATACTTTTTTCATTACAATTTCATTCTATATAGGATGAGAATACTGAATTGTTTTCAGTCTTACTTTGTTGAGTGTATCGAAAAGTGAGCCATTAATGATTTTTCCCATTCTACACTCATCTTTCTCCTTGAAAGTATCACATTTATCTGCTTTATTAACAAGACCAACTTAACAGGTGTACAATTACAGACTGTCGTCTTGCATGACTTGTCACCTAGTTTCTACCCCTTTCATGACTGGTCAGTTTCTGGCCAAAGGAGAGAGCTGCAATCTGTAACTGTATATAGGCGTGGTGACGATGGTGTGGTACCTTTTGATATGCACATTTAGTGGCATTTTAAAGAGATCATGTAATGTAATATGACAAAACATATTTTATCACATTCCGTGTAGGTTTGTTTTGTAGTTGCTGAAAAGTCTTTTAGAGAAAGCACTATGTTAAGTCTACTGGGTAAAATGCCAACAGCATTTCTGTCCAAACAAAGAGAGTAAGCTTCTTATTATTAATGTGAGGTCAACGTAGTTTGGAACAAGTAAATGATTTGTTCACTCAATGGTGTTTGTGCACTGCATTGCTGAAAACTATTACTGTAAGCTTTATGGGCGTATGTTGTAATCAGATTTGCAGATAGTCTGGACCAACTCAAACTACAAACAAACAGCTAAAACACGTTTGAACAGGTCAGCACTGGGGAGAGCCTGGTCATGCTTGCCAACAGTCTATGTACATACAGGGATGTATTTTGAGTAGGGAGTGCAGCAACATATCTGAAGAATAGGGGGTAGGGGCCACACCTGTAAGTGTATTGATGTCAGCAAAAACACAAGATTTATTTTGTTTGTAAAAGTGGTTGCGTCGTAGAGAGAGGCCATAAGAACACACATTTAGTCCCAGTGACTCCAATCATGGATTTGTAAAACTCCTTCAGCAACATACCTGAGTAACTAGATGGTAACTGCAAGCATTACTGGGCTTTCCATGAGGAGATGTCTAGAAATAGTTAAACGAGTACATTTCCATCTATGAAATCACTATTTTCTATAATGATTTTATTTGTATTTATTGTAGCATTCATTTTTTAACAGTTGCTGGCCAGCTAAACAGTTTTTAAAACAAATTTTCCTAACATATACAGGATACATTTAAGCTATACACATGCACGCACGCACGCACACACACACACACACACACACTCTATAAATAAATACATATTCACGGTTTGGGCTAGGCCCCTTACTTCCAGTGAAGGGCAATCTTAATGCTTCATCATACAAGACATTTTGGACAATGCCATGCTTCCAACTTTATGGACACAGTTTGGGGAGGGCCCTTTTCTATTCCAACATGACTGTGCCCCAGTACACAAAGCATGGTCCATAAAGACAAGGTTAGATGAAGAACTTGACTGGCCCACCAAGAGCCCTGACCTCAACCCCATCTAACTACACACAATCATTAGTGATTACACTTTGAGCAGTTTGAGTGATAACATGTACATGACATTACACTAAGCTATGGATGCACAGTATAGCATTTTAATTGTGATTCACTAAAAATTACTTTTAATTGATAATTTTTTTTAGATAAACGAGTAAACAATTTTAATCATCTATGTTACCAGCTCTACTTATCATATAGGTGTAGTTTGCAATTTGCAGTTACAGACTGTAGTCCATCTGTTTCTCTTCATCATTTGTTAGCCCCTTTAATCCATTCATCAATGTTCAGGACTCCCACGGGACCACCAGAGAGATTTTCAGCACATCTGATGGATTTCTCTTGATTTATCTTAACAACGATATTTTGCTCTTTGCAGGTAGTGACGCCTTCCCGAGGAAGAAGTGTGGTAAGTTTATTTATTTCTCTGCACATAGTGTTTTCATCTGGCTCCCCCATGTCTGCTGTGAAACTACAGTAATAAAACAGCCAAACCACAGAGGTGAACTCATTCCATTCTTCCTATTTTAGTTAATAACCAGTCATTACTGTGGTCTTGTCCTCCAGTCACAAGTGTAGTTCTGAGCGATTTTCAGAATCAGAATAAGAGTTTCAGATACTTTATTATGTGTAAACATTACTGGAAATTAGTTGATGCATGCAAGGCATGCCAACATCCAAGAACGTGGTATCTTTCCATTGTTATATGAAAGGAGGATTTGTTTGAAACCATGAAATGATCTTAGCTTGAACCAAGAACCAAGAACAAGAGAGTTAAGTAGGTACATTATTACAGAATAATGATCACCTACCTATGTGCCTCTCCTGGATTTGTCAGAATTGAGAAATAGCCTGGAGTGTAGTCTGGAGCCTGTCCAGTCTGAACAGAAGGGTCGTGCTGGGAAGCATTATGCTCAGGTGCTGAGAGAGGAGTCATAGAGGAAGCTGCTGGGTCACTGTCTCACTTTAGAGACTGGCTAAATTTATGTGTCTCTGTTTGTGTAGAGTGTACGGCTATTGCTCAGCCCAGGCTCTTTGTCCGAACCAAAGTTCAAGCAAGTCACTTGGATCTCTATAGTTGTATAAATGTATACTAAGTGTAAATCTCTGCTGTACAGGGTGTGAGCAGGGCTGACGTGTTCTTATCCCATCCATTAAGCAAAGCCATGCAAAAGTTAATGCCCCATTTATTTAGACAAATCAAATACGATAGTGCTACCATGCTCACCTGTACGCCTAGAAGACATGTAGCAGGCTAGATATTTTTCCACATAGTAGCCAGGATCAGTCCTGCTAGTGGTGAAAAATTTTTCTTAACTCTGTGTCGGCTAAACGATTATGTTTCATTGAATGAATTGGTAGAACAGGTCTAGATAACATTTTTTTCTTTTGACTTTCACATTTAATTCTTCTGTATAGCCTCTAGCCTATATGAGAAAAAGTGTAGTCACAGGCCATAGCTATTCTCAGTTGTATTCTGAAGCAGTGTTTTGTGCTGATATCATTGGGATCATTCCTCCACTTTGCTGCTCCTGTCCAACATGGTAATGTTAAGCGCAAGGACTGAGTTTATTCAGGAGTGCAGTGGCTAACTAGGTTAATTAATGCCTAGTTAGCCTATATGACCTAGTTGGCCAATAGGCATGTGGCAGCCCTAGATGTGAGAGTTTTACAAACACCATATCTCAAATAATCATGTGGAAACATGAGCAATTTTTTATTCGTCCCATTACAGTTGTCAGAGTTCAGCGAGAGATAAAGTTGTTTTCCCGGTTTTGCTTGTAAATGTGCCTCCATTTAAATAAGAGCAGTTTCGGTTGAGGCTATTCACACTTCACACAGCTGTTTTTATGTAAAAGCGCTGTCTGGAATGCCCTGTATGACAAGTTGTAACTATAACATAACTGATACTATAACATAGATGAGTGCCTTACTCTGTGCTTTTCTGATTACTTTAACTTTTTTTCAAAATTTTGAAGCTTGTTGATGAAAAAGACACTAAGACACTATCAACAGTACTTTTGAGTGTCTAATCTAAGTACTTCTGAGTGTCTAATCATGTTTAATCAGTTGGTCTCAGTGTATAAACAGTTGATCATGTGGTGCTTCTTCCTTGTTGGAATGAAAACGTGCATCCATATAAGCCATTAGTGGATAAGACTGGACTACCCTGGTTTAGGTGATGACTTTCAGGTCATTTCTTGGTCCCTGCAGACTTTAGTGTTTGTGCTCATTAAAAGCACCTGATTGAACCCAAGGGGTAGTTAGCAACAGATCATTTCCTGCATAGCTTCAGTGTTTTCAGAAAAAGGAAAATATTAACTTCAGCGGAACTAAGGCCTGCCAGTCCTCATGCAAATGCTTATGGACGGTAAAGTTTTGGGATCAGGACAGAAAATGAATTGCTCATCCACACTTATAATTCTTTATATAATAGCTGTGTTAAAAGTTGGCACCAGAGTTGAGCTTTGGTCTGTCTCTCTCTAAATGGTGTTTATGTGTTTACAGGCTGCCTGGATTAAACTTTAGTCCTTCGACTGTGGAGAATGTACCTGTTAAACTGTTAAATGGTGGATTTAAAGGGACTATACCATGGAAAAAAAATCCGGTTCACTCCTCAGTTTGTACAGGGAAACTTTTGTGATGTCACAAAAAGCAATACAGTTATATACAGCTGTTTATTGAGCCTATAGTTGTTGTTGCTCCTCCTGTTCACAAAGAAGCCATTGCATCAGAAGTGTTCTGGCATAATACAAGGCAGCCAATCAGAACAGAGCTCTTTTACATACATCACATTTAAAGGTACAGTAACAAAGCATATTTAAAAATAAGATATAAAGAGAGGTTCCAGAAGTGATGTTTTGTTATACATCAACATATTAATGTGCATGTTTTTTACTAGCCCATTCTTCTAGCAGAGAACTGCTGGGTTAAACTTACATGCTGGATCAGCTAGTAATGGAAGACTTTCTGCCCCAGATATTCCCTGTCACACAGGCACACTCATTTCGTATTGTAATATAGTTGGTGTGCTCTCAAAAGGAGGCCGACAGTGATTCATTTTTTATTTGGTTCCTGCAACATGACACAGTATGGTTCTTAGAGCAGCCTGCTGATTGTGTAGGGAAGGCAATGAAGACTGTAACTTTTACAGTGGCCAACTAACCCTACTGCCACAAAGATAGACACCCCAGAATGTTTTGATAAATATTTCAATGCTGTAAAGGTCAGGGCTATCGTACAGGCTGCTGTGGAACAATGTGTCAGTAGCAGCTTTTGAAAACAGAAACGCAAAGGATTCTGTTGCAGTAGCCATTTACTTCAGGAGGTCAATGTGCCCCTTATTCCTGTAGACACACACAGCCCAAAACACAGTGCTTTCATCCTGCTGTTAGTGTTCTCAGGCCTTTAGAGATCTGAGGCTGCTGTGATAATGCAGACTGAGCTGGAACTCCGCAATAATGCACTGTAAAAATAATTCAAACCTAATACTAAGTTAGGATTAGTAGTAACGCTGGAGGAACATGTCATGTATTCTTATGAACTTGTGATGTAAAATTCAATCAAATCACATTTCTAAGGCACTTTTTGGTGACCTCAGTGCTTTGGTGACCTCAGCTCATCATGCCTTAGCAGGTGATAGTATTTCTGTGATTATAGTATTTCTATGAGATTTGCTGCTCTTGTTTAAGTGCAGAATGAAATGCTGTTTTTACTTTGTACTTCATTAGTTACCCTTAAATATCCTTTGCACTTTCATCCTCAATCACAAGTGCTGACGACCGATGCTAGTCTTTCAAAAGATTTTATTTTGTATGCTTCAGTGAAAGAACACTATAAAAATGCTGAGGTTTAAAGGGTAAGACACTGCTGTGAACCTCTCAGGCTGTGTTTTGTATTTCTGTGTTGTGTCTGTATTGCAGATACTTCACCTGTGTCCCCGACCTGTACACTGCAGCCATTCTGTGTTTAAGCTATAGATGCAGGGTGTACTATAGGAAAACTGAAGAGAGAGAGAGAAAGAGAGAAAAGAAAGTGAGAGAGAGGAGAGAGAGAGAGTGAGAGAGAAAGAGAGAGAGAGAGACAGAGAGAAAGAGAGAGAAAAGAAAGTGAGAGAGAGGAAAGAGAGAGTGAGAGAGAAAAAAGAAAGGGAGAGTGAGAGAGAGAGAGTGAGAGAGAGAAAGAGGAAGAGAGAAAAGAAAGAGGGAGGAGAGAGAGACAGAGTGAGAGAGAAAAAAGAAAGAGAGAGTGAGAGAGAGAAAGAGAAAGAGAGAGAAAAGAAAGTGAGAGAGAAAGTGAGAGAGAGTGAGAGAAAACGAGAGAAAGAGATAGAGAGAGAGAGATAGAGAGAGTGAGAGAGAGAGTAACACACCCAGAAAGCCCTTGGGAAGGAGGAGAGCAGGTCAAGGCAACACAGAACATAGATAAAAAGCTGTTTAGAGTGCAAGACAATACGAGCGAGAGGGGGCACGAGAGAGAGGAAGGGAGAGAGAGGGAGAAGAAGAGAGAGGGAGAGAGAGATAGAGAGAGCAGCTTAATGTCTTAGAGTGTGCCAGTCAGTACTGTTGTCATAGCTGTAATCTGCCGGATTCACAGGCAAGGGGACGCTCTGTGGTCACAAATATTGCTGCTTGTTTGGCTACACTTCTCTGGCGTGTTTTTTTTTTTTTTTTTTTTGATCTGGGACAGTGAGAGAATCAAACTGTCTGCCGTGTATCCACAACAGCCACTGTGCTCGCTAGTACATTATACCTGCCTGCCAAACTACAAGACTGGCTGACTGACCAACTGACTGCTCGACTGACTCTCATACTGTGTTCTGCACCGCACGCAGCACAGGCCATGAGTACGGACCTCTACAACCGACTCCATTCACAGGTATGCTTCACTTTAGGCATAGAACATTTTTATATTTCTGTGACATATTGCATATTGCTGTTTCATGTATTCATGTAAAACATGTTTATCGTATTTTTAGGAGGCACTAAGACCTTCAAGAGCAAAAAGTACAATACATAAAATGTACAGTGTAGTCCAATACCATAATTTGTGAGATTATAAATGGTTACTTGTAAATTGTGTTTTCATTGCAGATCTGGTTTGGCTTTAAGGCCACTTGTGCTCATTTGTCATGTTGAGATAAGTAAGGCTTTTTCATTCAGGGGCTCATGTTCTGCAGCAGCAGGGCTCTGTGGGTTCACCTCTATGTGCTGCATTGCATTGGTCAGATAGGGCACTGCACATAGAGCAGATTGTACTAGAGGATGTGGAAGCACTAATGCAGAGGGGGCTGTTTTGCTGCTTGCTGTGTGCTTTTGATGAGCTGCAGTACAGCAGATACTGTTTTAGAGGCAGAGCACAGACTGTAGCTATGGATGGATCGTATCACTACTGGGGTTTTGAAAAAGGGTTTTTAACTTCTAATTTACTAAACCCAGTAGTTCCACTAAGCAGGTTTTTACAGACCACCTAGGCAGGCAACTTCATAAAGGGTGTCTCTGGCTTCTGGATCAATTACACAGAATAAAAAAAAGATGAGTCTCAGAGGTTTTATTTTGTTTGGCACCAGGCTTTATGAGTGGTTATAACCAAAATTAAACGAAACTCATTTATCTAACCAAATAATGAACTCTAACTCACTAACATAAACACAGGCGAAACCCCTAAAGAAAACTCCGATGCTTCCCTGCAACTTCCACTTAGAAGATTTAGTTAATTAATTTAATTGTCATTCATTGACTGTTATACCACTTAAAATAGCACACCACTTTCCACCACACATTTCTGTGTCTGGCAAGAGGCTGCATCATTGGAAGGAGGAGGAGCCATGAAACAGCCAATCAAAGCACTTAACCACCCCCTCACAGCAGCTCAGCGAATCAGCACATCTCTCTGCACCACTTAGCAGAAGCACCTGTGCAGTATTCGTGCAAGTCAGAAAAAAGTGAAAATCTACAGAGAAACATGAGAAAGTCACACAACACAGATTACTCCACTGGACCTAACACAGTTTAATCCTTTAATCCTTTAGGCCTTACTAAAATAATGTGCACATTAATTATATAAATATATATGTGTTGAGTGTATAGAATTTAAGCAAACTGTGCAAATTTCTGACTCATGAAACTTCAAGTTGCAAAATCAAACCGTAATACTTGCGTAAAAACAATAGTAAAATTTCAAGACAGTAATACAGAAACCCTTGAGCTGAGCATTGTATGAAAACACATAAATAATTCACAGTGGATTAGGATGAAGTGATTTAATAACTGTTTTCTTAAGATTTGTTTTTTGAACGATATTCAGTGTTCAGAAGCTGCAGTGTTACAGTCTGCCTGCATCAAGACAAAACATGCATGTCAGCGTTTGAAAATCTTAAACTGATGGACAGTGATGCTGAGTGTAAGTATTGGTCTGTAGAGAATTGAAAGTGAGTATTGATCTGTAGAGTGCTGAGTGTAGATATCGGTCTTATAGAATACTGAACATAATTATTGGTCTGTAGAATACTGAATATGAGTAATGATCCTTAGAGTACCACTTAATGTAGGGATTTGTAGAATAATGAGTGTATGTGTTGTGAATAATACTGAGTGTAGAGCACTGTAGAGCACTGAATGTGAGTACTAATTTGTAGAGTGCTGAGGGTAGGTATTGGTCTGTAGAGTACTGAATGTAAGTACTGCTCTGTAGCGTGTTGTATAGGTACTGGTCTATAGAGTAATGAACGTGAATATTGATATGTAGGCTGTTGAGTGTAAGTATTGGTCTGTAGAGTAATGAATGTGAGTACTGGTCTGAAGAATACTGAATGTGTGTAAGTACTGGTTTGTAGAGTGCTGGGTATGGGTATTGGTCACCAACATGGGTGCCCCCAAGGACCACATGAGTAGTGAGCAGCGTCTTACATTTAATTTTATCCTGTTGCTATTCTTCTTTAATCACCTTTGCATTTATATAGATTTGAAAATGACAACATCTAAAAAAAGCATTTAAAACATGATTTATTATACATGAAGTTTAGGTAAGTTTAGGTAAACTCTGTTCTAGTGTATCAAACTGGTAGCCCGTCAAATGGCTCAGTACCCGAGAAGTAGCTCTCAGTTTCAAAAAGGTTGGTGACCCCTGTTCTGTAGAGTACTGAATGTAAGTATTGCTCTGTAGAGTGTAGGTATAGGTCTGTAGAGTACTGAATGTAGGTATAGATCTGTAGAGTGCTGAGTATTGGTTTTGGTATGTTGATTAATGAATGTGAGTCAATCTGTAGAGTGCTGAATGTAGATATTGATGGTGCTATTGTAAGTATACATATTGGAGTGTAGGCATTGGTCTGAGTGTATTCCTCTCTCTCTCTCCGTCTCTTTATTTGTTGTAGTGTTTTGTGCTTTAACTGTTTTAAACTATATCATAGTAGTAGATTACTGCCATGTAAACCTCTGGATCAAGCCTAGTAAAGTAGAGAAGAGTAGTTACCGTGGGCATTGGTCTTTATAATACTTATTGTTAGTATTGCTCTTCATAGTTCTTACTGTAAACGCTGTGTAGGTATTGCTCTAAAAGCTGTAGTTTGCCGTGCTCTTGTTGATCGGGAGTGCTGCACCAGTCGCCATTGCCAACTTCATCATTATGTCAGTTTCAACTAATTATATCAGTGCAAATCTCTGCCTGCCACTCTCTAATCTCTCAGTCTGCTGTTTTAAGAAGATTTTATCTGTGAGTGCCTGATGTCATCAAATTTTGGATTCGGTCACCTCGTCCCCTATTACCCCCACCCTCAATTCTCTGCAGTGGGCTGGAGGTCTGATAGTAGGTCTAACCAGGCATTGGCCTAGCTTATAGCAGTTCTATTTTAGCCTTCTGGGGACAGGTATCGCTCTGGTGCCTGTAATTACTCTGCTTTTGTCACCTAGTTCTACTGTGTGGATGGTCAGAGAGAAAAATAGGCTACCTGCTGTTCCACCTTAAGGAAGACCCACTATGCTATGGCTTGTACAGCACTGTTTAAAAAGGCTTATGAGGCCTAAAATGGTATGCCAGAGGTAAGCTTGCTAATACCAAATAAATATAAGTTAATATAAATATAAACTGCTGACCACGTTTTTTAAAGGCTTACATCGTAGAGTTATTATGTGAAAATAGGATAATACAGTCCAGCAGAATTTAGGAATGTGAAACATTAAAAACCAAAGACACTTATGAGACTGCAGTCCTAATGCAGACTTTGATCTAGGTCCAGTGTATTAGTGCTCAGATTATCACTGTGGTCCCTGCCATGAATCTGTGATGCATTACTATAACAGTTAAAGTGAAATTCCTGGCAGAACTTTGGCTCCCCCAAGACTTGCATGCTGAAAATGCATAATACAGAGTTTATGTAGAACCAAATGTTAGAATACATGTTTCTAAATCTGCAAATGAGAGGAAAGTCGAAACTGTACCTTGGCTACAAAGTAGACATATTTCAACTACTCAGCATTTAATCTTTAAGCTTTAACTTATTCAGAAGAGAAAAGATTAACAGCTATGAGGACACATCCTATATGCTATCATGTAGTGTATGTAGCACTATGTGTCCCAGGCTGTGGCAGGACACTGAAGCACCACATACCACCTGTGCTCTATGTGTTACAGTGATAATGTTGCGCGCTTTACTGGAGTTTCCAGAGTGCGTTGGTCCTGACAGATAGATTATACTTTTGCCTAGACAAAACCTTTTCCCTTCTAAAGCTAAGAGCCTTTCATCTGCCAATTTCCGATTTAAAAAAGTATTAAAATTAAGCTGATTTTCTGATTTTCCATGACTCTTAATTGAGGGGTAAAAGGCACAGTCTTGATGTTTTTGCAAATGTAATCACAGTTTGATGACAAAGTGCACATTTATGGTTTGGCAAGAGACAACAATACTTTTGCCAAACCAGGCACTGATACTTTTGATTAAAAGGTGCCAAAAGGAGAAGGACCATGGAAGAACCAGTTTTTAGAAAGAGATTAGTGTAAGGTTTCAGCAGCCGAATGTTTTTTGCAGTATCATATATCCAAGCTAATAACAAATTGGGAAACTTTACGTTTAAGGTGTACTTAAGTATTTGTATTGATTAAAATTAAATCATGTGTACATGTTTAGTTTACTGGTACATTGAATATTCACTAGAAAAGGACAAGTACAGGACTAGTATTTCAGGACTAGCATTTTTTCGCCAGTAAATTCGTTATCAAGTGTTAGTAGCATACTGCTATGAAAGTGTAGCAATGCAGAAAGTATTTGCTCTATGCCATAGTATCTGGTTTGTTTATTGATTGGACTGAGGCATTCTTATTTTGGACTAGCATTATTGCTCTGTTCGAACAGTATCTCGGTATTGATTTCAGGATGCTGGTGCAGGCTCTGCAAGGGGAGCGCTATTTATAGGTTGAAATACTGTCAACATTTTCCTCACCTACAGACAAATCAAACACACACCATGCACCCTTTCCAGCCGCATGCACACACACACACACACGCAAACACATAAAACACACAAACTCAGATACTAGGACTGCGTGACATAGAGAAAATATTAGCATATATTAGTGTATGCTAGTATATATTATAATATTAGTATAATATGTAGACTACTCTGTATATTATAATAAGATTATTAGATTATTAGATTATTATTAGATTAGTATACACCTTTCTGTATTTTAGAAATGCCCTGATGAATGTATGATAATGTCAAATAAAGACATGATTCAAGTTCTGCTTTCCTTTGAAATAATAATTAATTTTTTGTAGGATTACGTGATCATATGAACACCATAAGTAATCAAAAACGCAGTGTGAAATTATTTATAATGATAGCAATAAATATTATATTATTGTCTGGCTCTAATCGAAATTCTTATGGCAGACAATAATAGCGCTGCGATTGGTTAGAAGTCTTCCTGTCAGTTAAAATCTCTGTATCTGGGTTTGTGTTTTTGTATGTGTCTGTCCTCTGGTACCCTCTGCCTTTCACATAAATGAGTTAAAACTGTGTCACGATTTCCAGCACCTTCCTCCATCTGACCCTGATAGCGGGAAAACACTTACTGCTCACTCATAATACTGTTTCTTTTTAATTCTCTCTCTCTCTCTCTCTCTCTCTCTCTGTCTCTCTCAGTTTCTCTCTCTTTTTCTCTCGCTCGCCATCACACACACACACACACACACACACACACACACACCACCACCACAGCCAGTGTCTCTATGAGCCAGCCTGAATAGCTCTTTTCAGTAATGCCCGCCTGTCTCCCCTTAGTTGAGTATGTATTTGTGTGAGTGTGTATAGTCTGCGTGTGTGTAGTACCCTGGTCCTGCATGCTGGATTACGCTGTGGGAGTGTGCGGAATGGCACACAAAAGACATGTTTGTTGTGACAGCAGTATGTCAGCCGAGGGGAGGACGTTTAAAAGGATTAACTTTCAGATTACATGTCATTCATTTTTTAGGCTATGCAAAAGCCATACTGTTGAATGAAAGCCTCTGTGTATAAGTGCGTGTATGTACGTGTTTCATGTGACCGCTTGTGTCTCTTCGCCTTACTATGCAGTGTCCCTTGTTCATTGGCCTTTTGGTCAGTTTTCATTCGGAACCTTACGAACAGCCAGAAATGCATGCGTGACCAAGAACAAAACGTTTACTGTAGTGAATTTGGTTTGCAAACAGTTACTCATTAGTTAAAGTACAGTGTGACTAATCTACTGTCACATTTTCAGCTGCTTGGAGTTTGTTTAACCCCTTGAACCAGAGTTGTTTTTGTTTTGTTTTTTTGTAATTATTAATCTAGGATGAATTGTTCAGTTACAATGAACAGGCACGGACAGGCACTGAAGGTTGAAGGTATAGGTCAGCACTAGGAAAGAGCTAAATGCAAGCGTGAATGACCACCAGGGTGCATTGTGATTCAGTCTCTCAAATCATTTGAAGAGGTGGCCTGGGATGCATGTTACCACAGTTCTTTTATAGCGGAAACAATAATGCATCCTGATGTGTCCCTGAAAATGGCATCACAAGAAAATATGCTTTGTGACAGTGTGCCAACACTTCAAAAAAACAGAGGAACAGCATAAAATAACAACAGCGCATGGTAAAGCCAAAGACAAAAATAGCAAGAGACTGGAAGAGACTGGATAACTCGCTGCTTTTGCGATTAATTTTACAAAATGTTGTGTGAGTATCCATAATTTTGTCCTGTTGAAAGAGATGAGATGAACTCTGCTGGCAGTGACGTCTCTAACAGCTTTCTGTTCAAAATAGTAAAGACATGTTGAAAGTTGAATGTTTTTAACAAAACTACAGTTGCAGTGTTATAGTATGTACTGAAATTCTAAAAAAATTGACTGTTGTGATTACTGGTGTGAGATTGAATCCTATCTCATGGATGTGATTTAGGCAGAAGTGAAATCTGAACACAAGTGGTCAGTTGGACAGCTTGGAGGCACAGGTGTAAACGCCCATTTGTCTTGACTGTCCACTTATGATTTGATAGTGTAAGTGTAAAACCAATGGAAACAGGGCTATTGTAAGTTAACTGAACTGTTGATGTAACTGATCGACTACATACCTACCAGTGATGGCAAACTCCAGGACTGTAAACCGGACTCAAGGTTCAGATGAACCCCTGGTTTAGAATGAGAACATCTTTCAGAAAGCTTGATCACACATGCTTCCGATTATTACTGGAGGAAAGGAAGACTGTAAATGACGTACTGGGGGGAAAGCCCTGCTTTTAGCCTTTTCACAGCAGCCGTAAAATGGACTTTCAGCTTGTTTTGGAGGTCCCTCATTTCAGCCTTGAGTTTTACATTTTAATGAGAAACCACCGTCAGAACAAAGCCTTGGTACGTCCATTGTTGTTGTTTGTAACACAGTTTGAGAATACTAGCTGCTTTGTACATCGTGGGAAAGGAATCTTTTCAGCTGATCTTTCATTAGCTCCGACAAAGAATGCTTTTTTCAGTTTAGAAAAAATAAAACATTCTGTATTTTTTGTAAGAATGTCAGTAATTTCACTACATTTATCATTATAGGATACTTGTATTTTTCTTTGTTTTCATAAAACACAAACACACATAAAATAAACACACCCACACACACACACAAAGTGGTGGTGTCCTCTCATTGGGATGCCGCTGAGGTTACTTTTTACACAGTGTCTGAGCTTCACATCTACCCTTGCTTTCTGCCGTTCCCCTCAGTAATAGCAGTCAGCTTTTCCCTACAGTGTTAGAGACACACTCTCCCTGTCTTGCTCATAATGCGTTTGTGTTAACACAGAATGATCAGTAACTTGTCAAATGGGACTTTTCTGAAAATAAACTACCAGGATTTGCCAGCAATTGCTTGCTTTTTTTTCTTACATGTTGTATCTAGAGTCATTAAGATGTAGACTGGTACAACCCTGTCTTGGTGCTTTGCATTATGAAGAAGAAAAGCAGCATGGAGAATCACCAGATTATTGGACAGGGTGATTCGCAAGCTGTGCATGAAGGAGACATGAATGTGTGGACACAGAATGACAGGAAATGAGTCAGCTAAGCACCTATATAGTGCAGTTCTTGCTGGACACATGCTGCTACTGCAGGCACTGAGAGCTGTTGAGCTTTTGACTGAAAGAATAGCAACAGTATCCTCATTTAAATCTCATATACACTAATTTGTATGCTGCTCTCACTGTCTGTATCTATCTGTATTAGTGTGTGTGTGGGCATTGAGAAACAGTCTGAACATTCAGCCTGGGATAAATTGGTGTTAAATAGTGTAAGCTTAGAGGAGTGGAGATACGTCAGATAAGTATGTGTTGCCAAATAGTGGAGCCAGAATATCAGTGAGGTCATTGCTGATTCCTTAGACTTGTCTTGAAATAGCCAACAAAATTATGGTCCTCTTAAAGGGACGTAGTACACCTACCTTTCAGAATTTTTTATAACTCTGTAAACGTTCGTCAATTCGTCATTTTGGGTAAGTAGGTTCCATGCTGGTTAGTACCGAAAGAACAACAAGCTCCGGGACAAACGGTGCTGCTGTCAGTACTTACACAGTGTTAATGCATTCTAACATAGCTGCCATTTTCACATGGTCAATGCTAGATTGTACCAGTGGGATGGATGTTAGCAATGTTCTGCATATCACCATCAAATATTTGTAGCAATTGCTGCTCCCTCATTAAATATTTACAGGAAATTCAAGAAAGAATTCAGCCTCTTATTTCTTAAAAAAGAAATCTTAGTAAAATAACCGTTGAATATTTTTGTTTTTATGTGGTCAGTGTTTTCTTCAGCATCAATAAAAGTATCCACGAGTATCGGTATTGCTAAGCAGTATCAGTATCAATGCTAGTAACATTACTCATCCCTAATAGTAAGTGAAATGGCTACATTTGCATTAAAGAATATTGAATCTGCATCATGGATTCTTACTGTTTGTTTCTATGTCAAAAGGGGGTCAGAAAGAAGGATAGAATTTCTTTCTGGAAATAAGACTTTACACCCTACAGTAACTTAATCAAATTCAGTTTACAATGAAATATCTCTTCCTCTGGTTATGAGTACAAAGCTGTCAATTAAAATTGCAGAATCTGCACCTTCCACAGTGTTTCTTTGTTGTGTTTTAATAAGTCTTAAGTTAAAAATGAATAATATGGAATTGTTTTTATCACTGGTAATAACTAAGATGTCAGGGTTTTTTCTCTCCCGGCCCCCTTGTTGCTGAGATTAAGTAAGGTGTCAGGCGTAATTGTGCCTTGTTCTCAGACCTGCTTCTTTTTCTTCCTGAGACTCCCTTAATCACTCTCTAATGGACCAGTTTAATGACCTCAAACCTACAGTCACTTTAATGTCTTGATCTGTGCAAGGCAAGGTGAGTCAGACGGCGCTCATATTTATTGACCTGTCTAGGCTACCTCAGGATCTTTATGCTGAAGTACGAAGTTCAAAGCGGTGAACAAGTGAATCATTGGGCTCTCAGGGAGAAACACTTCTTGGTATGCGTGTGAAATGATGCAGGGATAAGAGCCAATTTGCTTCCTGAGAGAGACTGGCTCTGTTGACCACATTAGTAGCCATGGTAACTGTCTCCTTTAAGTTGGAGAGTGTGTTCATTTTTCTAGCCCAATGAAAGAGAATACAAAAAGGTCAAAGAGGATGAGAATATGTAATTATCTTTAGCTGTAAGCACACAGAAGGATGTTAGCTTTGTGAGAGTCGAGATGGATGCTGCTACTACAGTATCAAAAGCTGAGGAGGTCTAGTTGAAGGTGGGGATCGCTAGATTGTGCAGTGCAACTGATTATAAATGCAAAATGTTTGTCTAATTCCTGTCTTCCATTTGAAGGCATGTTTAAATGAAGAGCAACTTTCTAGCTTAATTCACTGAACTTGAAAAAGCCAAAATTGTTTTTACCTGGTCTTGGTGTTTCTCACTGATCAAATAAAAACTATGTGCATATACAGTATGTTTAGAATGAGTTACAAAAAATTAAAAAAGAAAAGGGTCACCAATAGGGCACTCTGACCAATCTGCAGCTACGCAGCCCCACATGCAGCAGCCCACTGTGTTCTGACCCGTTTCCAGCATGAACGTTTTCAGAAATGTGTGCCATCATAGCTCTTCTGTAGGCTAGCCTTTGTTCTCCTAGTGCTTCAGGAAGCCTTGGGCACCCATGACCATGGGTCTTATTTTGCCCCTGTCAAAGTTGCTCAGTTCATCAGCTTCAAGAACTAAGTATTCAATTGCTGCCTAATATATCATACGCCATATTGTATTTAGGGATGTATATCAAACTGTATTTAAGGATGCATCAGTACAAGGACTGATTCTCAGGGATCTGCAGATAACCCTGTTCTTATACTGACTATATCCAGAAGGTGGCTACAGATCCTGGTAATTAGAACTTAAAAGCAATAACATAATAAAATAGAATTGTACATTGAATTGTAAACTACAACTATTATTTAACATTACACATAAAATAAGCCTTTAGTAGTTCCACAAATTTGCATTGTCACGGCAGAAAGTAGACAGCAAAAGGTAAGAGCAGCAAAAACAATAGGACAAAAACTATACCACACAACAGTATAGTATAAAAAGTACACTATACAAATAATCTAAAAATCTAAATATTGACAGGTTTGTATTGAACTATACATGTATATATATACACACATAAACCTAGATAAGTATATATATGTATGTACACAATGAATATGAGGGGCCCCTTGAGAAATTATTCATACTCTCGCACATACACTACTATACTCTAACGCATACACTACTATACAGTAATTCCCCGCTTTTCGCAGGGGTTACGTTCCAAGAGCACCCGCGTATAGTGAAAAACCGCTTTGTTGTGTTTTGGTAAAAAAAAAAAAAAGCCTAAAATGCCTATTTTTATAATGTAAACCCTAAATATGCCCCAAATACGCTCCCAAAACACTTTGATTTCATTTTAAACTCAGTGTAGTACATTACCCTTAACGAAAATATAAAGGTAAGGCCATATAGACTGTACTGTAATTCATGCACGGGCATTTTCTTTGGCATAAACAAGTAAACACAGTAATAAATTAGTGTAATTTTTAGTAATAAAAATACAGTAAAATGTAGGCGTAATCACCAATAATTTTTACATCAATAATTTACTGTTCATCATCTTATTAAAGCAGACATTGGACGGCGACTGAGCTCAACAGCCTCTTTTAATTTAATTTACAGTAATAAAACTACTGGGCTT
>JBBPCX010111973.1:0-21163 GCA_037974365.1 Hydrocynus forskahlii
CCCGTCCTCCTCAGGTCGACCCAGAGAGAAAGAAAGGAGGGAGAGAGAGAGAGGTGGAGAGAGGGAGAGAGAGAGAGAGAGAGAGAGAGAGAGAGAGAGATCAAATACAAATGAATACTGCATTCCAGTTGTTTGATATTAGCTCCCATTCTTTATGCTGAACAGACATAAATATTGCAAAAACGTAGAAAACAACCACTGTTGCTAATACTTCTAGTTCCTTTTTAAATAAACAGATTAAGCTCATTTGGAATTACAACCAACCATGAATGTCTTTTGACACTATTTTCCCATACAATGCCCTGCATGCATCCCTTCACCTGAATGTATGTGCTATGGGACTCCCTTGAAGTATAGTAATTCCGGGGTGATATAATACATGTGACTTCTATCCAGCTCCTTTTGAACCCTGCTCTTACATTATTTAATGATTAATTTTGTCTTAATGTGTGTGAAAGTGTGGGTTGGCAGGCCAAAATGACACAGCGACCTGACATTGTGGCCCTCTTTCTATAAATAGATGGTGAGAGTCAGATTGGTACAGATTGCTGCGCAATAGTCTGCAATGTAAATTTGCCTCAAAACACCACCCCCAGCACACACACATACACTGTCTAGGAGGAAGCACTGGCAACTGGGTTGATGGCTTGTACCGCTGACTGCTCAAGATGATCAGCAAAGGCACATTTGACCCCAATTTCCTAGACAGTGATTTGGCCTAGTCATGGACTATATTTTCCTTTATATCTTCATTCAAAGTGCTGTGTAATCCAAGACTAAGCATAATCCCTGTCTGGGAAATCAGTCCCTGGTGTGTGAGGTTTTCTTATCTAGTGTACTGATACTACATAGACAGCAAATGAATGTACCTTCACAATTAGCAGAGTGTAAATTACAGCTTTTGGACAATCAAGGTTATACTTTGCAGTATGAAAACTTGCCAAGCTAGCCTGATTTCTCGGGTCAAAACGGTCACACCAACCAAAAATCAGCGTGTTTAGTTTAGTTTCATTTGCTACCAGCACCGCGCTTGCAAGCACAAATCATCTTTTTTATCTGAATTTTGACTGTACTTTTCCATAGAAAACAGTATGTCATACATCATTCAGATATTTTTAGTGTTTATTCTATTTGTTTGCATGTTAAACAGTTGGGTCGGTTAAATTTACTTGTAGACCATTGAATCCTTTGTGGTCAGCTGTGTGGGATTTGGGTGGCAGAAGGTTGGGGGCTCTGGGAATTTTGCCAGGATGAGGCCTAGAGGTGAGCCAAAGCTGAGACACATACAAAGCTGAAGAGGGATATCTGAAAGACTGGTCTGAGGTGACCAACAGCAAACATAACATTCCCAGAACAAATTCTTATGCCCCAGTGTGAATCTTTGATAGACTTAATAAGTCTCATAAAACACATCAGAGGAAATATACTTTTGTAAACAACTGTTCATCCAGCATTTCTTCCAATATTAAAGGTGTTAATAGGGCGACTCTGTGCCTGTAGACTGCAATAACTTTTCTCGAGTGACTGAGTGTGTGCACAATTGAACTACATCGTCGTGTTCTGGATAGTTGTGGAGAAGTAGCGTAGTTTTAGACAAAGCAGACATGAGACAATTCTACAATTATTCCCAGCATTAGAACTGAAAAGGCTGTTAGTCTTGGCTGAGAAATGGTCAAGATTTCAGTCTCTCTCCTACTGGGGTCTATTGTTCAGGGAAAATATCCGAGTATGCAAACGACTTCAATAAAATCCCCTGTTGCCTTCACATTTGAGCTCATTTTCGTCTGAGAGAAATACCCGAGACATTACGGAGATCGTTCTTTTAGTTGTGTTCCCTGTGGAAAAAAAAACAACTAATCACCAGCATTCAAAAGTCCAAGTGTTTCTGTGATCTTTTTATTCCTCAAAACAAATTCACAAAAGGAAACATTCTGTTAAACATTACAGAAGCATTCTATAAAATATATACAATAAATATATTTATATTTCTTACGCTGGAGTGTTCAAATATACCAAAATAGGATAAAAATAAAGACAGAGAGTGAGGGACAGTGGGAGAGGGTCAAGAAAGAGAGAGGGAGAGAGAGCGAGAGACAGAGAGACAGCTCACCAGAAAGAAGAGCTGAATATCCAGATGGTCTGGAAGTACAGGGAGTGAGAATCATTGGAAGGAGAAGCAGAAAACGTGAAATGTCATATTCGTCCTGATCGAATTTCCCCAGAAAAAAAAAAACTACATGTATTGATGCACATTTTTAAACCCAGTTGGTGTCAAAACTCTCAGTCCATACAAGACCTAAATACCCAAATCTTAGGCCTGTTCCACATACGTCTCTGTGATGTCAGCAGTGCAGAGTGTATTTCTTTTCCCACTTTTCAGGTTAATAGCTCAGATTTTGCACAGAGGGTCCTAGACATATCCCACAAGTGGCCCAGAATTTTGAGAAAAGGCATGGTACCAAAAAACAAACCCAAAAATCAATAAAATTAGTAAAATGACAAATGTTTTGAAAAAGAAAAAGAAAATGTAAAAATGGGAATTCCTCAAGCCATGAATATTCTTCACCTCATGTGAGATCTTGAACCCAAAGCCCTCCCAAACTACCATGAGTCGCGATGCTCCCGAACTTCTTGTCCGTAGACTCCTTAATCATCTTAGCTGCACTCTGAAAAAGAAAGGCAGAACAAGAGAGCGAGCGTGAGAGAGAAAGCGAGAGAGAGACAGCTCACCAGAGACGGAGCTGAATATCCAGATGGTCTGGAAGTACAGGGAGTGAGTGTTATTGGATGGAGGAGCAAAAAACGTGAAATGTCATATTTGTGCTGATTGAATTTCCCCAGAAAAAAAAAATCAGCTACATGTATTGATGCACATTTCTAAACTCGGGTGGTGTCAAAACATTCAGTCCATACAAGACCTAAACACACAAATCGGAGGCCTGTTCCACATACGTCTCTGTGAGACGTGAGCAGTGCAGAATGTATAGCTTATCCCATTTTTCATGGTAATAGCTCAGAGAGGGTCCTGGACATGTCCCAGAAATGGCCCAGAATTTTGAGAAATGGCATGGTGCAAAAGAAGAAACAAATCAATAAAATGAGTAAAATAACTATTAAAAAGAAATTGTAAATTCTTCAGTTCATGAATATTCTTCACCTCATGTGTGATCTTGAAGCCCTCCCCAACCACCACGTGTTGTGACGCTCCCAAACTGCTTGTCCGTAGACACCTTAATCATCGTAGAGGCACTCTGAAAAAGAAAGGCAGAACAAGAGAGAGAAAGCGCGCACTGGATGGTAGTGAATCCAAACACACAACTCTGTACTAGTGCCGGAGACAACTTGGGGCCACAGGAAAATAAAGTAAAAATGCACCCAAAATATAGTTCTTAGGCCCATCACTATTACATAATCACCTGATCACAATTACTGAAGAAATGTGAATAGGGTGCATTTTCATCTATGAGGGCAAAGTGGGTCAAATTTATGCACAATCTTCAAGGGTACCTGCTCATTTAAGGTTTCTTCTGAAATCATTTTAGTCAGTGAGAACAAATTAGCAAAACGTATACATAACCTTATGGATAAACCTTAAAGGGGCAGTGTGTGGAGAATAGTTGTGTCTGATACACTTGTATCAGAGCCACACACACGACTGGGCCATTTCCATGTTGGTGTCAGCACTGAAAACGGTCCACCATCCAAATAATACCTGGCCAGTAGTCTCCTCTACATTGAAGAAATGGGCAATAGATGCAACAAGTGGGCACAGGAACAAGGCAGGCAGCTCTATGTTCTGAGTGCATTGCATACTATTATTGGTTAAACAGATAATGATACAAAACACGTCATTATTGGTGTCAAATTTCACACACACTCTCAACACATAGCTCCAGTGTCTCTACTCTCATTTCCTTTGGCATGTCTGTGTGCTGTAAGCCCAAAAATAAATGAGTGATAAATTCACCACACTTTAGTGTGACACATCACTCCCACTTTCTGGTGTGTGTCCTATTCGGCTGCAACTGTGTTGACACACACTGTGTGACAAACCACTTTTAACAAATCACTTCAGGAGAAGTAGTGTTGGTCTTGAATCCAAAACTTCAAAGGAATCTGATCTAAGATCAGTTCTCTCCAACCTCCATGCTGTCCAAAACGCTGCCTGTAGCAGCGAAGTCACACTTAACGAAGAGCTGGATGTGGTCAGAGCAGGTTGAGACATTTTAGGGATGATTTGGATGATAATTGACTTCGTGTTTGTTGGCTCCAGAGCTACACACACATGCAAAGATTTAGGCTGGTCTTGGGTAAGTGGAATATGTGTAATGATTAATTAAGTGTGAGTGTAAATGATTATTAATTTTTAAAGCAGGGGTTACTAACCTTTTAACAGCATGGATCAATGATGCACAGCCCACAAAGGTTTTAACAGTCCGGTGTGGAGTGTTGGTGTTGGGGCTCAAAGTACATGTTTAGGTCTACTCATAGTAAGAGTAAAGTTCACGGAGGTATACGGGTGCAAGGCCATTAAAGGCTTTAGGCATTAGTAGAATTTTGTAATAAATACGAAATCTAATCGGAGGCCAATGAAGTCTTGATAATATTGGGCTAATGTGGTCAAATTTCCTGGTTCTAGTGAGGACTCTAGCTACCACATTCTGAAGTAGTTGTAGCTTATTTAGATTTTTGTTGGAGCAGCCTGACAAAAGGCTGTTACAATAGAGTCATGGACTAATTTTTCTGCATCATGGAGAGCGCATTTCTTAACTTAATATTTCATTGATGAAGAAAAGCTAATTTAGTAACAGTACTTATGTAACAGGTTGCTTTTAGACCAACTGGTTAACAGACACCAAAGAAGAGTTCAAACTACTCAATTTTATTAAAGCCAAGCGACAGGAGAGGGGAAGTGTCAGAGGCAGCCACCCAATACCCAGATATACTACACACTGGAATTACTTACACATGCACGCGTTCACTACACACCCACATCTTCAGGAAGACCGGATGGTCAGCAGCTGCACTCTGGCTACAGCCAGCAGTCACTGGGTATTAGCTAGAATAACCAATAACTCAATAACAACTTGTAAGACTAAAAACATAAAACACTGAAGTCACTTGAACTAGTCACAAGCATTAAGACTATCCCTGAACCCTGGCAGAACCACCTGGGTGGGGTAGACAGCACTCAGAGTCTCAGCACGGGTCAGCCACCCTGACTGGGACAAAACAAACTAAAGAAAACAACCAACATTAAGATAACAATACAAAAAGTAAATCAAAAGGGTTGGCTACAGTGGTGAACTGGTACTGAAGAGAAGCAAGCCATGTATATAACTTTAAAGCGAGTGACAATTCAACTCTCTTTACAACCACACACACATTGCAGGAACAAAGCAGCTCTAGGTTACTGCTTCAGCCAGAACCCATAATATCCAACACAACACAAAGAAACATGCAAAAAACTGCACGCCATCCACCATACCCACAGCTGACACACAGGAGAACAAGGCCAAGACCCAAAAGGCCGTTACAAACACTCTTTATATAGGGCCTTCTTCTTCCCCTCATCACCACAACATTTACTGAATGCACCAGCTCCCCCAGTGCTCTGGTCCCACATTGCACCCATACTCCCACACAAGTCCATCTGGTTACACTTATATATGTGTCGAATGAAAGATCAGGATCCATAGTGACACAGAGATTTTTTACAGTTAACAATGGAGAGGCTGAGGAACCAGCAAGATCAAGAATTAGACCTGACAGTTTGTTTCTAGCACCTTTCGGACCTAGAAGAAAGACCTCTGTTTTATCCGCTTTGAGTAAGAGAAAGTTATGTGACATCCAGCCTTTTATATCTTTAAGGCAGTCCCCAATCTTATTTAATCTAAGTTTATCATCTGGGTTGGCAGAGATATAACGTTGTGTATTGACTGCGTTGGAGTGGAAGCTAATCCCGTGTTTCTGGATAATTATCCCTAATGGCAGCATGTACAGAGAAAATAAAAGAGGTCCTAATACGGAACCTTGTGGGACACCATATTTTACTTTGGTGTGTGCTGAGGGGTCCTCGTTAACTCGTACAAACTGATAGCGGTCAGTCAGGTATGATCTAAATATCCTTATAGTCACGCATGAAGAGTGGAAGCGGTTACAGCTGCAAAGGGGGTCCAACTCCATGTTAAAATCTATATATTTGAATGCAATGTCATTAAAGTCCCAGTTGGCGTAATAGTCAGGCGTCCCAATACTTTTGTCCATACAGTGTCAGTAGAGCTGAAAAAATGGACAAAGTAAAGTGGCCCCATCACAGCATACAGTGTGACCAATGTGAAAACTTTTTTCTGCTTTTAACCTATTCACCAGGGAGCTGACCCAGGGGAACAGCATGTGGAGACAGTCTCTTGCCACTAGCAATACTCGGATTCAAACCCACAACCTTCTGATCACAGGAGCAACTCCATAGCCACTAGGTCACCAGCTACGACTACATCATACTAGTGTTACTGAATAACAGTGTTATTTGTTGTGTAACCAAGGGAATGACGTAAAATGTTGGGTCCTATGAAGGAATATAATATCGAAACCCAATATTCTATACCATTCTTTTTCAGATAATGTTCTCTGAGAGCCCCCTCTCAGTGCTAGACCCTTGCAATTGTTCTAACCCCTGAGTGTAACTTATCTGAGAACTGTGTGTTTTGGGACATGGCTCTAGAAAAGTAAAAAAGACAAACATTGATGGACATAATCATTGTCCTGTCTAGTGAGTGGAATTGGACACCAAGGAACTGCTGGACATACTAAAATTAAAGAGGCAGCAGGAAAAAAGTAGAAAAAGTTTAGCACCACTCGCTCTCTCCCTCTCAGGGCTGGCGTCAGAGCGAATCTACCGGGAGCTGGCATTTAACTGACTATGGGGGGCACTATCGATCGTGAACTATATTCATATGAGCGACGCTAGAGTGTATGTGGGGGGGCGTGGCGACTCACTAGGGGGGGCAATGCCTTCAAATGCCCCGCTTGATGCCGGCACTGCTCCCTCTCTCTCTCTCTCATTCTTTTACATTTAACACTATGTCACCTTCATCAACATTACATATAAATAGCCAGAAGACACATGTAGGTTGTGTTTGAATAGTAAGTAAAATCATTACATTTGTGTTGTAGACATCACAACATTTAATTCCATTCTCAACCCATGTAAAGAAAGTGTCTTGTAAGTGTCATGACACCTTGGGGGAATGTTATGGGGGGAGGTTGTGCCCTTTGAAAATGTCGGTGACCATGGTTCGGGGTGCTCCCACATGGTGCTAGTATGACTGAATGAGGACTGAAACCGGGACCTGAGTTTTAGAGGTTTTTAGGACTCATTTGGGTTGCTGACCTTGGGGTGGAGGCAGCCAGAACCCAGGGAGAGGGTACTGAGGCGCTGCAAGTTGAGTCCTCTGGGCGGCGGCACTGAAGCCTGAGGCCTGTGTTCTCTTTCTTTGTGTGCAGGTCCCTGGTGGTGGCTGTGGAGGACAATAGAAAGGGAACAGCTCAGGTACCTACAGCACACTCAACGATGCAGTGAGGGGGTTGCGCTGGCCGCGAGGGAAGTGAGAGCCGCGACACCAGCTTCAGGAAAGGGGAGGATGTTGAGGAAAAACTTTATCAAGGTCTACAGCACCAGGGAGCCAGGGCAGCTGGCCTGCGGACCGAGAGGGGATGTGGCAGTGGGTGCTGCCGTGGGTTTTAGACTTCTTTTTTGTTGTTTTTTTTTTTTTGCTGGGAAACATGGGGAATCGTGTCGGCCTACAGAACTATTTACTTTTTGTTTGTTTTTGTTTTTCCCCTGGATGGGTTTATTTGGGGGAATGAGCTTTTTTTTCTATTCCTCTGTTAGTCTCTCCTGCTAAAGGGTGGGCGTGTACATGTGCTGTGAACATTTCTCACTTAATTGCTTTAATTTTGGGCATGAACTGCCTGCTTTTGCTGTGGTTAGTGAACTTGAAGACTTAATCACTCGGGGTGGGGTGTACCTAAGTGGGAGGGATAATGAACATTAACGCGGGAGCTGTGCTGAACCCCAATAAACCATATACAATTACTTTTTTGTGTATGTGTCGCGGTGCGGCCGGCGCTGTGACAGTATGGTCTTTCCCATTGCCATTGCCTCCGGAGAGTCTAAAGCGTGTTCCTAGCCAAAGGCTGTTGGGCTATAAAAACGAATAGTTAAAAATAATCTAGTAAGCGGGAGGGGTCTAGCACCCTAAGCAACCACATAAGGAATTGATCTGTGGTGGAATTCCCCTTTATCAGTGTTTGCACAGCACATTAATCTCTTTGTCAAAAATGCAATGAAAATGTAATTTTTCCTTTCTCTCTCTCTCTCTCTCTCTCTCTCTCTCTCTCTCTCTCTCTCTGCACCTTCACATTTACATTTTCTTGTTGCTGACAAGGAACTTGGCTGGTGTGTGTGTGTGTGTGTGTGTGTGTGTCTGCGCGCGTTCGCATGGTGAGAGCAGGTGTTGAGTTATAATTGTTTTCTCTAAGCCTGAGATAATGCAGTCAGACTCTTTTCAGTGGACTGCAGGATCCTTATTAGAGCCCTCTCCCTTAAGACCACTGCTGATTAAAACCCACACTCACCTGTACGCTGACTCAAAACTGATAAGAATTCATCATATACACTCAGATGTTATCAAATACACATTAAAACAATTGCTGCACTGAATGTCCTTGATTCAGATGTGAATACCATCATTTCTACATGAATGTAAGCAGTGGCCTCTTTATCTAGGCCTCCACAATTTTACCAGTCCTGGCAGGGTTAAGGCTCTCATATGCTTCCTTCAAGACAGGTGAGGAAGCTCTGGATCCTCTCAAACTGCAGCAAACGCAACAGCATCAGACAACTCAACATGCTCGGAGGAGAACACTAACCACCAATCTGGTTACTAAACACCCACACTGGCTAGCATCACATTAGACACTTTTCCAAAGGCATACAGGATGTACCTGGACTGTACTGCGATGGCTTGTTAATTAAATCAAATTTTCCAGTGTGTCTCAATCCGAATTTCTGACTCAGTTCTCTTCACGCAGTTTATGGCTGGTCGTCCCAAATCTGTGTCCATGAAGTCGAACTGGCGAAGTTCTTCTGTCTGTCATTGTGGTCTGTTATTAATTATAGTCTTGCTTGTGTTTTTTATCCATGTGATGAAAACCTGACCCAGCTGACTTCTGATCACCTTCACGTTTCTCACAGTGTTAAAGATACATTTGTTTGTGTCATTGTCAGGGTCCTCCATGACTCCCACATAAAGGCAGGTGCAATCGCAGACTTCCATCATGCAGATACTTGTATTTAATAACCAAAACAAAAGGCACGAGGGCCAGAACCAAACTCAAACAAAAGGAGCTGAGGGAACAGACAACCAGAGCCACTCAGTATGACGGTTGACCCACACCTGAACATGAAACACAAACCCCTTAAATGCATATAACATAATCCCAACCACCAATAACAAAACACAAGAACTGAACTCAAACTAAACACAGCTGTGACTCATAACAAAGGAAACCCCTCACCACCTCATAATAAAAGTTCAGAAACAAAACGTAACCTGTGGTGGCCTCTAGCGGCTGCTGATGGGACATGACAGTCATAGAAAACTCCCACTGAAATTTATATTCAGTCCAAACAGACAGTCAGGTTTGTACTTTGTCAGCTCCCCAGTTTGTATCTCTATTGATGTTTTTTTGTGCAGACAGTAAAACAATGGAAAAATGACTTCTTTCCAAGTCCGTTTGTCTGTCATGACATCTTTTTGTCCAATCAGAAAGCAGTGATGCAGTCAGCTAGGTTGTGGCCCGCTTTCGGCCCTGCCATCGAGCAGCTCAGGTTCAAATCGGGTCCGAGTCGCTTTATTTGTATTGGAAAAACGTGTGTTCGTAATACGGCACGGTTCCTTGTGCCAGTGGGAAAGCACCAGTTGTGTGCAGGGGAAGAGGGAGGGCCATCCTACATCCATGATATTCAAGTACATTCAAGTGCTGTATTATGTAAATGTACTTTATTTGATCTATTCATTCTGAAGGACGTGGTCTGTGTGTGATAAAATGATTCAGGCTAGAATATTGTTGGAGTGTTGGAGAGACCACGATAAGTGCAGCCTTGGTGGGAAGAACATTCTGGACTGTTTAAAATCTGTGTTCGAGCCTCTAATTGGCCAAATGACATGCTTTAGAGTGCCATAAAATGACCAAAACAACATTAAATAATTAATCCAAGTTATTAGGATGACTCCAGCTGTCTCAAGCAGATGGACTAGAACTCCAAATGTGTGTTCTGTTCGTTCCCATTCCTGAAACGTTCTCTTAATAATTGAACTGAATGCCTTTATTGTCATTGTACACAGTGCACTACAACAAGATTCAATGTGCAATGCAAAGTACATAAAGTGCAAATAGTATGTAGACTGGCTTGGATTGTGCAGTCTTTCTATACAATATGCATTATGCTACAAATACACTGTAGACATTATATTGCACAATGTGTACTATTTCCTGTAATCTATATTCACAAAAAACAAGAGACCACTTTTCCCTTTTTTCTGTTCACTGTTTGTACAATTTGTGGCAATATGTGTGTGTGTGTGTGTGTGTGTGTGTGTGTGTGTGTGTGTGTGTGTGTGTGTGTGTGTGTGTGTGAAATGCATAGGTTGCTATTCTTTTCTGAACTATTGTGGTGTGTGTGCGTAAAAATTAAGAAACGCCTCCATATGTGTTGTGAGTGCAGTAGAGTTTGTACAGCAGCTTTTCTCCTGATTCAGTTTCTGATGGATGAAACACACTCTGCTCTTAACATCACTGTTTTACTTGTTGCAGGTGTAAAATAATGTAAGAGTGTTGTGTAGCTTAACATTTCCAAGGTATAATAAATTATCTATATGTATTATTTAAAATTTTTCTCTAAACATTTTTGTTTGGAATTTTGAATCAAGTGTGGTCAATTGTGCATAAAACAATAGTGACACGCACATTTTATACAGACACACTCCCACAAATGACGAAAGCAGAAAACCAAAAAAAAATTTATCTCTCTGTTTTCCATGGCTGTGTATGTATACATACATATATATAATGCAGTTATGATACAAGGTTTGCAGTGAAGTAATTTAATCTGTAAAACATAACTGTGCTAATATATTTTATTCATATGTAACAAGTGTACAATTTCAAGCGAGTTCAGTCTGTAGCACTATTTTCAGTGTATGCCAGTCTAGCAAAGAAATAGCCTGATCTGAGAGAACCTGATCTGAGATCAGTGCCAAACGGCCACTTTTACCAACCTTTTTTGCTCTTCATCAGAAAGTGCCCAAAAAGACGGAAACTTCGGAGGCCGGTGTCGGAGGCGGGGTGTGGTGGTGCCTGCATTGGTATGCTGGAGGTTCCACTGAGTGCAACCTTGTGTGACACTGGTAGAGGAAAAGGGAGTGAGATTACATATTTTTACTTAGAGGAGTTATTAGTGTGTTTTGGCGAGCTGCTGGGCAGCTTTTTATCCTCTAATCTTATGTTTTACTCCACGGCCTCCCAAGAGAGCAAATAAAAAGGCCTAAACACAACGTTGAAGAACAATTCAGATTAAGTAGCTTTTTTCTACCTCTAATTCACACGGTTCACTTTGTATGGAAATGTTTTTTTGTCCGATTTTCAAAGTCAAAAGAAAAACACTGAAGATAACGCTGGAGCTGACCAGAGCTACATCAGATGCTGAGTTATTCTGTGCATTCTAACCAAAACAACTGTGCATCTGTTGACAGTGAGGGTAAAATGGGGCATAGCAAGTCTAAAAGGGAGTAATGCTAACAAGAAACATTAAAGATATCATATAAAGATGTCTTGTCTCGTACATGATATTGTTTTGCTCATTTGTATGCTTATATTTTATCGTATTTATGTATATATACACTCCCAGTCAAAAGATTAATGTGTTTGGGATCATCAGTTGTGATGGTCGGGTTGGTACACAGTTAGTGATCCTGTTCCACTAAGGTTCTACTGCACATTATTTCAAGAACCACTTAAAAAACAACAGTCCCTCTTTACCTTATTACTCTTCTTTTGTTTACTGCATAATTCCATGTGTTCCTTCATCATTTTATTTGTTTTCAATATTAATCTACAATGTAAAAACTAATAAAAACAAATACATTTTTTTTCTGGTTATTGCTTTTGTATTTTGTGGGAATGTGTCTGTGTAAAATGTGCATGTCAGTATTGTTTTATACACTATTGACCAAAAATGTTTGGAGAAAAATAATACATATAAATAATTTATTATACCTGGGAAATGTTAAACTACACAAGACTCTTACATAATTTTAGAACTGCAGCAATTAAAACAGTGATGTTAAGAGCAGAGTGTGTGCATGTGTGACTCTGTTTCATCCATCAGAAACTGAATCAGGAGTGAGGCTGCTGGAATACAGACCACAGAAAAGCTGCTCTACACACACTACTGCACTCACAACACATATGGAGGCCTTTCTTATTTGTCATGTTTGCTATGTACATGTACACAGTGAGACTGCATGGCTACAAAAAGAAACATAGAATACACAAATATGATAAAATACAGATAGAAACTTTAAAGTAAGAAGTAGTAAATGTGAAATTAACCCCAATGGGCAATTTCACATCCAAAAACTGTGCAAATGCTGCATCAGCAGTCAAGAGGAGAACAAACAATACTGAAATGTAATTGTGGACTTTATACGTGTAAAAGTTCGGCAGCAGTTCAATATAAATATACAGTTAATCTATGAAAATACAGAAACTCTGAGATGCACTATATGAACAAAAGTATTGGGACACCTGTTCATCATCCCAACAGGGACTAATGACACTGCATTCAAATCCAGAGACTTTAATCTGGAGTTGGTCCCCCTTTGCAGCTATAACAGCTTCCACTCTTCTTGGAAGACTTTCCACAAGATTTTGAAGTTTCTGTGGGAATTTGTGATCATTCATTCTGTAGAGCATTTATGAGGTCAGGAGATTGTGTCTGGATCACAATCTCCATTCCAGTTCATCCCAAAGGTGTTGGATGGGATTGAGGTCAGGACTCTGTGCCAGGCAGTCATGATTGAAACACCAGAATTCAGTAATTAAGAGGCGTGTCCCAGTATATTTGTCTATGTAAAAAGTGATGTGTACAGTGAGTCAGATCACAGTTCAGGTGTATGTGGGGAGGGGGGGGGGCATGGTGTGTTAAGGAATCTGATGGCTTGTGTGAAAAAGCTCTCATGTACTGGCCAATCAGGCTTGAATGCTGTGATGCATTAGGGATGTTCACAGCATTTAGGAACTCCACTGCTTTGATGCATTTAGTTCTTCTCAGTTTCTAAAAATTTCCAGCACTGTTTGAAACACACCTTGTTGAGCTCAGTTAATTGATAGGTTTTGTGGGGTTTGAGTGGGGGAACTGTGTGTTGGTGGTCCATATTGAGGTGGTCCATGTTGTACCTCTATGAGTGGAACAGCGAGGGATGGGACTTAAGTAGCCTTAATAATGGAGTAAAACTGGGCTTAATATAATCAATAATGTACTGATGTATTAAAATTAGCCTTGATTGGCCTCTATCTGAGTGACCGATCACTTGAGTCCAATCAGGGCATCCCTGTTCTCAGCACAGGGGGTTTTCCTCCACCCATATTCAGCTCATCGGTGAGAAACAAAACTCAGACTGTCACATCGCGTCCCTGTTTTCACCCCTTTCTATTTTTGGGACCAAAAAAAAAAATCCACAGGTGAAAAGATGCAAAAGCTTCTCTCGTCTTCTCTCCTCTCTGCTGCCTCATCCACCCGCTAAAACGCTGCGGTCTCTGCACTCTTCTCTCTCCTTCCCACTCCTCCTCCCCCTCTCATTTCTCCCTCTATCTCTCTCTCTCTTTCTCTCTCTCTCTCCCACTCTCTCTCTCTCTCTCTCTCTCTCTCTCTCTCTCTGTCTCTGCATTAACTATGACTCTCTGACCTACTTCCCACTGTTCTGTGGCTGCTGTGTCATGCTTGTTTTCGTTTTGCGTCAGATCCTGTTCTCGCTCATACTTTCTTCATGAATCTGTGCATATTTCATTCGTTCATTCATTCAGACTTCTGATTAATTGCACATTTTGTCATTCAGTTTTTTCCCCTCATTCATTCCCTCTTTTAATCATTTGCGTTTTTTCATTTCTTTTTCTTAATTCTATCCTTCTTCTTTCCCCTTTCTTCTGTTCTTTCTTCCTTCCTTTCCTCCTTCTCCATATCTTTCATACCTCTCTTCTTCCTCCCTTCCCTTGCATCCTTTTTTTCCTTCCAGTGGTTATTTCTTCCTTTATTTTTTCTTTCCTCGCTTTATTCTTGTGTTTCCTTCCTTCCTCTATTTCCTTCTTGCTTTTCTTCATCTCTCTCTCTCTCTCTCTTTCTTTCTTTCTTTCTTTTATCTATTCCTTCTATATTCTGATGGTTTATTCTTGCCTTATTTTTCCCTCTGTCATGTGGTCCTTCCATTATCCCCCTTCCTTCCTTCCTTCTTTTTTTCCTTCCTTCCCGCCAACTTTTAATTCATTCCTTTATTCCTTCCTTCATTCCATTCTTCAGGCATTCCTTCATTCCTTCCTTCCCATTCTTCTTTGTTTCCCTCCACCTTCTCTCCTACTTCTGTATTGTTCTTGTCTGGTTGTTAATTAATGCCTTATCTTAATTTCTGTCCTAAATGCCTTCCATTTTCCCCCTACCTGTTCCATCCCTTCTTCCTTCCATCCTTCCTTTCTTCTTTCTTTTGCTCGCATTCTTCATTCAGTCATCAGTTAATTATCATTCATCCATTCATTCATTCCCTCCCATTCTTTATTAATTCATTAATTCATTCTTTCCCTCCCATTTCTCACTCCTTCCCTAACTCCCATTCTTCATTCATTACTTCTATCCTTCACTCCCATTCTTCGTTCATTCATTCATTCTTTCCTTCCCTCCCATTCTTCATTCATTCCTTCCCATTCTTCATTCATTCCTTCCTATTTCCTTCCTTTCCATTTTTCTTCTTTGTTTCTCTCTAATTCTCTGTTGCTCTCTTTCTTGTTTTCTTGTCAGGTTGTTTATTTGTTTGTCCATTCATTCATTTCTCTCTCCCGCCACCTCCTGAGTTATATAAGGGTCCGTGGCGGAGCTCTGCTTACTTATTCTGAATAAAGGAGGGAAGTTTGAGTTCTGCTCCAGTTTTCCTGTTACGGCCCCAGAAACTCAGCAGCTCTGACCTGAATAGTCTGCACTGCAGGAGGGCTACGGAAGATTGATTCAGAAAAGTCTCTGTCTCTCTATCTCTCTCTTGCTCTCCCTCTCTCTCTCTCTCTCTCTCTCTCTCTCTCTTCTCATCTTTCTCTTTTTGTCTGTTTCTCTCTCACCTCTCCTTATTCATGGAGCTCCATGTATCTTCCCACCAGCTGTTTTGGTGGTGTCGTGGTGACTCTTGGTTTATTAAGGACAGCCGTGTTCTTTTAGGTCAAAGAAACTGTAGCAGTAAATATTGAATAAACACATTAAAAGCAAATGTGATTTTATAATTCACCTACATTCCTGCCGTCCTCATGGCACAAAGGCCCGGGAGATGGTGAGCAGAACCCGAGTCGGCTCAATTACTGGCTTATTAACAGCCCTTTCTCTTCATCATACATAACGGCCCAATTAGACCATCTCAGACCTGGTGTGTGTGTGTAGGGGGATTTGGAGACCCTGTTTAACCCTGCAGTGTGTTGAACAGGGTCAAGAAAAGCAGAGAGTGTGTATTTTTATAAGAGTTTTATAAGAGTAATTAGCCCTGAACCTTGTTCCTTCAATTAAGTGTCTCATGCATTTGTGCCTTCAGGAAGAGGTAATTGAAGTGACAATATTTATAAATTATTACTTTAAGTTACACCATTTTCCTGAGCACATCACATACATCAAAATACATACATCAAAAATACATCCATGTAAAATGTAAAGCCTTTTTTATTAGGGTGTGATAATTAAAGTGTCTTTCTGCCAGGAAATTAAACATTAGAATAAATACAAACAATCCCGAAATCAGTAAAAAGTATGAAAATCTGAACAAAATGTGTTTGTAAAAAAAAAAAGTAGTTGATATTTTGTGAGCTGGTGAGGGGAACACAGGTTCGGTTTCAGATTTGTGAAATTCCAACAGTAGCTCCTGATTTAATTTAGTGAAGGACTGATTGAGTCAAACCTGGTTTCTGATTAAAGTACAGTAATACAGGACTTCCACAAAGAACACACTGTTTTATCTTTATCTTTTGTTTTATCTTTTTGTTTTGTTTAGTATATTTAGTAATATTAACAAAACACTCACTACTCATATAAACCATTTTTAAATATTATTTTTGCAGGTGCCTAGGACTTTTGCACAGTTCTGTATGTCAAAAAATACACTCGGTACCTTCAAACATACATACAAAATGCATGTCATTTAAAATCAAGTTGAATCTATATTTACCATTGTCAACTGAGATTTCCAATGTGCAAATTGGCCTCTCTCTAACCTTAAAAATAGGTGAAAAGTATGGAAACACCCCTCTTAATTACTGAGTTCAGTTGTTTCAGCCACATCCATTTCCAACAGGTGTAGAAAATAAAGCAAATGGCCATGAAATCAAATTTCACTCTCTGGCAGTCTACTGGACAGATCTTGGTTTGGTGGAGGGGGAATAATGGTCTAGGATATGATTTGATGAATTTGGTGTGGAGAAACTTCAGTGGCCCGCATGGAGCCCTGAACTCAACCCAACTGGGCACCTTTGAATGTCAGTTACGAGCCAAACCTTCTCATTCGAATTAAGTGCCTGACCTCACAAATACTATTTTGATTAAATGGGCTCAGATTCCCACAGTCAGCTGGACGTTGGCAGATTGTGCTGAGTGCAGGTCTAACACATTTGTAGAGTCACTGAAATGCACTGATGACCAAGAAGCTCATTTTCACTCTATTCACTTTCTTTTCCTATCATATCTGGGATTAGTGAACTAACCCTTCACAAACTCTTAAACATTAGTTTATGTTTAATACAGAATTTCAGTGACTGTCTTTGTAAAACATGGTGTATTCCTAAACATCAATTGTTGTACGCACAGATGGCGCACATGGAAAGAATTACAATTAAGGACTTAATTGTCATTTCTGCACTGGATTAATACTGTGTAATACTAAGAGATTTAGTACTAGAGTAAAGTGAAGTAAATGAAAGTATATATAAATTACAGAAAAGTGGGAACCATACCTGCACAGGGTTGGTAGGTTTGCTAAGATTATTTCATCCAGATTATTTGAACTTAATCATCTTGCTATAAATAGTTACCTGTAGCTGGTTAAGAGTCGTATGGCCTGAGGACAGAAGCTCCTGAGCTCCTCTGTTTTGGCTGTAAAACCCCTGATGCCTTTGCTTGATTTCAGCAGGTCAGGCAGACAGTTACAAATGAAACGAGTCTCTTATGGTCCTGCATCTCCTGGTATCATTGTCCTGCAGAGACAATAGAGCTGATCGTGTGTAGTGTTCCAATGCTTGGATCGCTCTCTGTAGTCCCTTTATGACCTGAAGCGTGTGTTTCAGCTGCCTAGAATTAGTCTGCCGCCTAGAATAAGCTTTTAGCCAGCTGAAAAACTCTTCCTCTTGTTTTTAATACCTGAATACTACCAAAATTGCGGGCATACTTTATGTTCTTGCAACACCTATGGCTGTTAGTCAGGTAGCAAAAAAGATACGCTGGAAAGCTAGTTCTCTCTCCTATGCTGCGCATGTTTAAATCAGTGCTTTCACTAGTGTGAATTCACCTTTTCCTGAGAAAGGTTTATTAGGCCCCATCGTTTCACTGGTGCATCATCTGAAAAAAAGGTCATGTCATTATGTGCATTGAATATCATTATGATATCTTCAAGTCTTGCAATGCTAGAGTGTGTATTGGGATTGAATCTGTGTCCTAACACTCTGTAACCCAGTGCACTATTAATCACAATCAACTTTTTCTTGTCTCAGTGTTTTCTTTTGGAGTTTTTCTTTTCACTGTGAAAACTGATGTTCAATGCTGTGTAACCGAGCTCCATTATTGAACAACATGGCACAGTTCTTTATCACTGCTCCTCAAATGTCAAGGCTTGTACTTTTGGCGTAATTGACTAAATAGCTTGTGCGTGCATATGCAAGAGCAAATTAATTTCCTGAGGGAAGTTAGAGAGAAGTCAGTTCTGCCATGCTGCTTTGGGGAAAAGGAAGAATTTTGGCTATAAGTGCCATTTAAGTCCTGGTGTTGTGGATGCGGATGAGGAACATTTGTGGAACATAAGGCAGCAGTCTGAGGCACCACCGATCATCTGCAGTCTTCATCTTCTCTAGTGAGCCCTCTGGAAGACATAAATGAAAGAGCAAATGAACAAACTGATGCAAAGATTGCATTGTAAAAGAAAGTTTGTTGTTTTAACATAAACAAATAACGAATCTGGCTGCTTTAAGATGTAATTGAACTTCTACTAGTAAGAACCTTACATGACCTGGAGTCCAAGAGAAAATAATTTTCACTGTTCCCTCTGGGAGGGGGGGATGGTACTCCCTTTCCCTTCAAATGAACAGTTAGTGCGCTCCTCCGAACATGTTGAGATGTTCAGTTATGTTTTATGTTAGCAATAGATTGAAAAAAAATGTGGTGATGCCTTGCAAGTGCCAAGAACCAGGCCAGCAGAGGAATCATTTCGTGCTGTTCACACTGTGTGCTGTGGTGTGTTCACGTATGACAGAATGGTCACTTTACACTTTTCACTCTCTGACTGCTTAATATTTCATAGAGGACTGAGAGATACACTGGTCCCAGAATGTACCATGTGGTTTTTAGACACTTTGGAGTTAGAGTTTGATTGGGCCAAGATCCAGGACACTTCTCACTGTGGTACCAGAGTCTGACAGGGTCAAGAACCAACATGTTTCTCACTGTAGTAAAAGAGTTTGACCGAGCCAGGGACCAGGACACTTCTCACTGAGTTTGACTGGGCCAGGAGCCACAGTCCTTCTCACTGCGGTGCCACAGTTTGACTGCACTGAGAAACAGTGCACCTCTCACTGTGGTATCAAAGACTGACAGGCAGCAAGCCAGGAGACTTCTCACTTTGCTGACAGAATTAGATTGCTCCGTGAGCTGGAATATTTCTCAGTCTGACAGTGGAATTTCAAATGACTAGGTTACGATATGCAATGCTTTACACCACGGTAGTAGAGTCTGACTTGGCGCAGACTGGGACAGTTTTTACAGTGATAGAAGTTGATGTGTTATTGTCCTGTCTTAACACCTAATTACTAAATTGGGTAATGAAATCAAAATTTTAAGACAGAAAGATAAAGTTGTTTCCGCATCTCCTCAAGTGTCCAAGCCTTGTTCTCGTGGTCCGAGAGAGAATCCGTGGCCTCATTCTCTCTGGGTTTTTTTGGTCTTTGGTCCTACTACTTCACCCAATTCATGCTGCAGAAAGTTTAAAAAGATGAATGTTTATATTTAAATAAGTGTGTGCGTGTGTGCGTGTGTGTGTGTGTGTGTGTGTGTGTGTGTGTGCCAACTGTGGAATGATTCTCTTTTTTCAAGTTGAAAGTTTTAACTGTCGGCAGGCAAAACACATTTCATGCTGTTTAGTCTCCTGTGCTCTGCTTGCTAAAACTTTAAAGTGGTTTGTTATTAGGGCTGCAATTCAATTCCAACTTGAACACAGTAATTGATTTGGCAATAAACGTGGCTTTCCTAAGCCCGGATCAGTCTGCGGTGTGTTTTAACTGCAGTCACTGATCTACCTCTAAATTCTCCCTTAATATTTAGTCCATCTTTGGCTGTTATCCCGTCTCATCCACCTGGAAAAGGTTTGAGTTAAGGTTTGTCACAAATCGTGTAGAAGTAAATATGAGTCAGAAATTCATGGGGCATCGAGCGGTTCCTGTCATCACACGGAAAGAAGAAAGGATACAGAGAGGCATGGAGGGATTTGGTGGTCCAGGTCATGAGTCTGACACTGATACTTTGTGACTGCCTAATATTTCATGGTGGATTGAGAGATTTATGGGTCCCAGAATGTACCATGTGGCTTTTAGACTGGCTTGTCCTGGAACAGTCATGGAAAAGCTCCAGCAGTTTGACACATTTTAAGACTCAAAACTCTTAGCCCTTGTGAAACTGCAACAACTGCTACATGTATACGTTTCCAATATTTTTGGAAATGTAAAGATTATCTTGTGTTCAATTAAAGTGTATTATTCGTGCTTTGGCTACATTTTGGGGATGCGTATTTGTGTCCGATGTAAGAACGCTGCGCTTGTTTTTGCCACTGCTTAACATCAGATTCTTGTGTGACTGCATTGTTTGCTGTACGCTAGACTTTGCACTTCAATGGTGGAGTGTGATTTGGCTGCAAACTGTGACAGTTTACACTGAAGTAGTTGAGTTTGTCTGGGCCATAAAACAGGGCACTTTTAGCAGAGTTTAAGCTATGAGTAGAGCATTTTTACCATAGTAATGGTGTTGGGACACTTTTGACTGAGCCACAAGCTGAGACAGTTTGCACTAAAGCAGTGGAGTTTGACTGAGCCACAAACTGGAGCAGGTTACACTGAAGTAGTGGGGTTTGACTGGGCCACATAACGGGGACAGTTTACATTGAAGTAGTGGAGTTTGACTGAGTCACAAACTGGGACAGCTTTGACTGAAGTAGCTGAGTTTGACTGGGCTGTAAACTGGGCACTTTTTACTATAGTAGCATACTTTGACTGTTCCATGAACACTATCATGATATGTAAGGTAAAATAAGATGAGGTAAGTGCAACACAATGACAACAAGGAGAACACTGACATTGCTGTATATTTAGATTTAGTGCGCTGTACCAGCAGATCAGTAGCGCAAAATTACTTCTGAAAAAGGTTAAGTATTAATGCAATAAAAATGAATGCAATAAAATTGCACTGATAAGGTAATGAGATTAACTATACACTGGCTTTGGGAAAGTTATAACCACACCAGCTGGGGAACTGTGTGTGTGTGTGTGTGTGTGTGTGTGTGTGTGTGTGTGTGTGTGTGTGTGTGTGCGTGTGTGTGTGTGTTTGTGT
>JBBPCX010111991.1:0-12214 GCA_037974365.1 Hydrocynus forskahlii
ATCAAGCCATAACTGTACTTTTTATTCATGCCCCCATGATGTATATTCAAGGATAGATTATTTTTTCCTGTTAAAGAAGGACCGTCGTGGAATCCAGAGTTGTGATGTCGGAAATATTGATTTGTCAGATCACGCACCAATCTCCTGTACTATACGCATTAATGATAATCCTGGAAGAACTTTATGGCGATTAAAGACAAGTATGTTAAACGACTTACAATTTAAGACCCAAATGAGAAAGGAAATAAAAATTTTCCTAGAGGAAAACGACACGGGGGAAGTTGATTCTACTATAGTGTGGGATGCCTTAAAAGCTGTTATTAGGTGGAAAATAATTTCTTTTTGTGCCCATGAATAGAAAGAAAAACGGTTAAATTTGCAAGTTTCTTACTTCTCTTAAACTACCAAAGCTATCAAACACTAATAGCTGCGATAACTGAGACAGAGCTCAACAGTGCCATTTCTAAACTCAAAGTGAACAAATCACCCGGTCCAGATGGTTTTCCCTCAGAGTGGTATAAGGCCTTCAGACTTGAATTGATGCCAAGCCTTCTCCAAGCGTGTAACACGACATTGACAGATGCTAAAATGCCCCCATCGTGGAGCGAAGCAGTGATCTCAGTTTTTCCCAAAAAGGGAAAAGACAAATTAGATTGTGGATCATCTAGGCCAATTTCAGTCTTGAACGTAGATTATAAACTATACACAGCCATCCTCGCTAGGCGACCGGAAAAAAATCTTCCTCAGCTTATACCTAACGACCAGACAGGGTTTATCTCACAAAGGCAAACTCATGATAATATCAGACGATCACTACACATACTAAACCATATGCAAGACGAGCTCGAAGCCTTTTTAATCAGTCTAGAAGCTGAGAAGGCATTCGATTCGGTGAGCTGGCCTTTCTTATATAAAGCTCTTGAAAGATTTGTCATGCATGAAAACTTTATACAGAACATTCGCACACTATATAGCAAACCATCAGCCCAAATAAAAATAAACCGATATCTTTCAGATGTCATCCTACTAGAACGTGGACCAAGACAGGGGTGCCCAATCTCACCACTGCTCTTTGCACTATATATAGAGCCTCTAGCACAATGGATAAGGCAGACTGAAAACATCAAAGGCATCAATATCAATGGAGCAGATCATAAAGTGGCACTATACGCTGATGACATTTTGAGCTATTTAAGTAACCCCTCTAACGCATTCTCTGAATTAATGAACCTTCTAGATACATTTGGTCAATATTCAGGTTATAAACTTAATATTCAAAAAACACAAATTCTCACTTTCAGTTGTACACCCTCTGGGTTCCTTAGAACGAAATTCAACCTTAACTGGGATCAAAACGTATTGAAATATTTAGGAATATTTTTACTAAAAAAATCACAACTCTTGCAGAGATAAATTATGACCCCCTCCTAAAAGACGTTAAGAATGAAATACACAGATGGAACTCCATTTCCATCTAGGAAAAAACCTAGAGTTCAATTTAAAACTTTACAACTTTCACGAGAGGAAGGAGGAATGGCACTACCTCACTTTAAAGATTACTTTTATGCAGCTCAGATTAAACCCTTAATTAGTATGTGTAATCCAAAATTTAAGGCTAGGTGGAAAAATATTGAACTTTCCATTACGAACAACCTCCCAATCCAAGCACTATTGGCTCAGAAAAAATTGATAAGCCTCTTAGATGATGTGCAAAATCCATGGATCAAAGTTCAATTAAAAATCTGGAATATGATAAGAGAGGAATATAAACTAGATCATAAAATACAAGTAATTCAATGGTGTTCTTATGATACAGATTTTAAACCCAGTCAAATAGATAATAGATTTAAATCCTGGATTTCAAAAGGAAAAACATTCTACTTCCTCACAAAAAAGGGACAATTAAAAGACTTTGAAACCTTAAGGAACGAATACGGACTTGAAAAATCTGATTTCTACAGATATCTACACGTGCGTAACCATTTTGAACACAACATCAAACAAAAAACAAACCTTACTGACCCAATACTTCGTATGTTTATTGGAGCCAGCCAAAATGACCCAAACAAGGGTAGTATCTCTAGATATTAGATAGGCTCTTATAACAAAAAAATCCCACACCTCAGAATATATTAAAGACAAATGGGAAAAAGTGGGTAATTTTTCAATAACAAACGAAGATTGGCTTGATAAATGTAAATTACAGTGGAAATGCACCAACTCCCACACATGGAGGGAGTTTGGGTGGAAGTGTCTTGTCCGTTATTTTATCATACCAAAACAGAAAGCACACTTTTTAGGAGAGGATGCTAAATGCTGGAGACAATGTGGACTTCGGGAAGCTAACCACTGCCATATTTTCTGGGAATGTCCAGTGATGAGATCTTTCTGGACAGACTTTCATAAAGCAGTGAAAAGCATACTTAATATTGACTTGGCTTTCCAATTCTCCACATTATTTTTTAGGAAAGGCCGATTTTCAAATGAGGCGATCTGATAAATACTTATTTGGCATTTTGATAACTGCGAGTAAAAAGGCCCCTACAAGGTGCTGGTTACTCACCGAACCCCCTACAATACAGGAGTGGATAGATATAGTAAATTATATCTATTTCATGGAAAAGATTACTTATTCCCTTCGCTGTCAGAAAAACATGTTCGTTAAATTCTGAGCTAAATGGGTTAAATATGTAAGTCCATTACGACCAGATTTTGTGGAAGTACTGATAGATGACTAGGTAAGGATGTTTCATATTTAGTATTTCTGTCTCCTCCGATATGCTCTTTGCTGATGTGATAAGTTCTTGCCCTCTTTCCCAAATTGTACAAAGGTTCTTCTGTTGATGATATAATTGTAATTGTTTAGAATATGTAAATAACAGAAAAATGAAAGCTAACTATTCTTGATTTGATGTACACTTTGAAATTGACACTGCTTTCTTTAAATAAAGAATACATATATTTTTTTTTAATCTCTAAACTAGCTATGTTCCTAAAATGCCATAATGCCGATTTAGTTACACCAAGGTTAAACCAAGGTCTTTGATCCAAGAGCTTTGCAGAAGTGGAAGTGATACTACAGCACCATCTTCCATCTCTCCCACTGATAAGAAGTGCATTAAACAACAAGCTGATGAGTCCAAGTAGATGAACATGCTTCTATGCAACACCACCAACTTTAAAGCTCTGTTTGCCAAAGTGAGTTTTGATCACAGGAGAAGAAATGAAATGGCAACAAAATTGTTAAAGTGAAATATGTTTTTAAGTTTATTTTATAAAACTGTATAATAGGCAGGATAGTGTTTAGTCCGCCAGTCATTACTGGAAAAACAAACCCCTTCAGGACAATTTCGAACCAATCCTGTTCATCCTGTCAGGATTGCCAGTGGATTACCCCGAATCCCTTATACATTGTTCATTTGTGGATTTTGTCTTGAATGGAGCTTCTCCTGAATGGAGAGTTTCATACCAAGTCCTTTCTGACCCGCTCTGTTTGCATATCGTCGCTGTCGGCCAGCTGGTAGCCTGTGGTTAGGGCGTTCGCCCTGCAATCAGGAAGTCGTGGGTTCGACTCCCAAGACTGCAAGTGGCACCTCTGAGGTACCCTGAGCAAGGTACCGTCCCCACACACTGCTCCCCGGGCGCTGTGTTCCTGGCTGCCCACTGCTTCACTTGGTGAATGGGTTAAATGCAGAGGAAGAATTTGGCGTGTTCACGTATGACCAAATGATCACTTTCACTTAAGTCCAAAATGGCTATTTTTCAGGAAACTCAAAAAACTATGTATATTCTAAATAAACTACTACTGTGTCATCAAAATTGGTATAACTATTTTCAACACTTTCAATTGGTTAATAAACAGACCCACGTGGAGACTGACCTCTAGTAGTGGAGTTACGAGGATTCCGCCAGACAGCGACGATATATAATTCCCAATTAACTGTGGGGAAATCACTCTAACAGCCTCGGTCGGGTCACCTGGACAAGGGTGTATGATGTGTAAAAGACCCGAAACACCCTGTGACTCCAGGAAACATCACTGATGATGTGCCCTAGCATAGCATCAAACATGATGTATCTAACAGACTGACCCGCTCTGTTTGCATATATAATTCCCAATTAACTGTGGGGAAATTACTCTAACACATCACCTGCAGTAGATTACAACTTTTGCCTTCTGATGTCATTCTGTTCTTCTCTCTTTAGGTTCCTGAAGATGAACAGCACCCTCACAAACTCAACTGTTTACCTCGAAAAATGGATGGGATTTCTCAGTCCTGACGATCCTCATCTTATCCTTCCATACTTTCAACTTCACTTTCGGCCAGCCTTTAAACATCTACGTCATCGTCCTCCTCTTCCCCAGCAGTGCTGTGATGGACGCTTCTGATGTTTTCAGTTTGAATCAGGCATTTGCTGAGACTTTCTTTGTGGTATTTGGGTTTTTCCACAGCCTATGTGTCCTAAATCTGTGTTTCTATGGGCCTGTAGGGTTTTTTATTGGCATTAGCATAACTCCTCGCTGTCTGTTCCAGTGCTCTGTGTGTTTTGAGCGTCACTTGGCCGTGGTCCACCCAGTGACCTTCCTGAGGTTTAAGCCACTGCGTTATCGATTTGCGTGCTCCGTCATGATCTGGATAATTTCAATAGGAGTTGGCATTACCTGTGCCTGCATGTATCCTGGGATGCCCTACAAAGTGTTCTCAGTCATGTATATCTTTGTTCTGACTATGGACATCTTCTGTGGTGTGTGAGTCCTGAAGAAGCTGAAGCGTCCAGGGCCACGGGACGTGGAGAGCAATACTGGTGAGATGAATGCTGCAAAAAGGAAGGCCTTTCAAATAGTCTCTGTTAACTTGCTGATATTTTTGGCTCAGAATATTCCAACATGCGTCACCTTTGGCCTTGAAAAGACTCTGACTGAGTACACCTTCAGAATGACAACAGTGATAAGTCTGGCGATCAGCTCAGTTACAGGGTTTCTGCAGCCGCTTTGGGTGCTCCATAGAGGTGGTAAACTGGTATTGATACTGTCTGTCTGCTTTCCAACAGCTTCCTCCATCTGTTGTTCAAGCGGCAAGCCAGCATAGTCATCACTGCGTGCTGTGAGCTCACTTTGCAGTGAGGTGACAGATCATAAGGGTTCAAAAAGTTCCAATGTTATGTTAGTGGAGATGGATTGACTCCAGATTTGGTGCCTGGAAATTCTGTACTGTCTACCCATGTGCAAAATTTGATCAAAACCCACTAAGGGGTTCTTTGGGCTGCTGGCTCCCATTGCAGAAAGAAATGTTGTCATTATTATAATACTAACAATTACAGTAGGTGCATTGCACTGTCAGTGCTTGGCTCCTAATTGCTGTTTAAATGTATCACCTGTTTGTAAAACACTTTGAGCTACTAAATTAATATGAAGTCCTCTATAAATAAAGGCATCATTATGAAGGTTAATCTTTTATCTCATATTCTCTAGTGCTGTGTCCTGTCCAGGGTATAGGGAGATGTGTGTTTAAGTTTTTCTTTTGTTTTTGTGTGTCGTTTTGTGGGACACTTCCTGACTGATCCACATTTGGCTGCAAACAACCCCAAAGCATGTTGTAGGTTGCAGCTCAGTGTTAGCCAACAGGATCACATCATCAGCAAAAAGCACTGATGCAGTCCTGAGGTCACCATACCAGACACCCTCCACCCCCTGATTGCGCTTTAAAATCCTGTCAATGAAAATCACAAAGATTCAGAGACAAGGGCACAGCCCTGGCAGAGTCCAACACCCACCGGCACTGAGCTTAACTTATTGTCCAGTCTAAGGACATAACTCTCAAAGTTATAGTAGTCAAAGTCAAGACAAAGTGAACAAGTATACAGAGAGACGAAATAGCGAAGCTCAGGTTTCACCGTGTACACATAAAACGTTGTGCAACATACAGAACAGTGCAAATGAAGAAGTATAAATAAGAGTAAGGTTTGACCAAATCTGCCCTGAGTGTGTGAACAGCTCTGTACAATAAATATAAATATAAGCAAAATGTGCAATGATTTTTTTTTCTAACCCTCCAGGATGGTGAGCAGCACCTCGCTCTCCATGTGGACTCGTCCACTTTTGAGGTTTTGTTGTGTCTTTGTGTCAACAGTATCAGAGCTGTGTGAATATGCAGTGAAGAAAGATTTTCCAGTCTAGAAGAACAATGTACATCCTTTTGTTGCTGTGTAGGGCTGTGGGATTGAGGGCGAGGGGCTGCTTGTACCGTGTCCTCTATTGTTGTACTTGCAGGAGATTAAAATAAATCGGTGTGGTTACCTGAAAAAATGTTTTAAAAAGTCAGCGGAGTTGGCTCTAAATAAATTCCAAAATTGAAACTCTCAGTCACTGCACCACTTATAATGCAGGGTTGTAAAAGTATTGAGTTTTTCCTGTATAGAGTATTGTATGTTTTTGAATGCATGTAATTTGCATGAGAGAACAAGCCTTATGCTGATTGATGTGACAGCACAACAATAACACTGGTGGATGGTGGACTGGTTTCAAAGTAATCACCACACACACACACACACACACACACACACACACACGCACACGCACCTGCTGCTGTGACAGAAGAATGAAGGACTCACACTAAATCTGTAAGAATTTTTCTTTTTTCAGTCTGGCTTGAACAAATAACATAGACAAACAAATGTAAACTTGTTTATTTGTGTTTGTTTCCTTACTCGGTCTCCTTACATGTGTGAGGTAGGACTGTATTCTGTAGACTTTTTTGTGCCTCTGAAAAGCTCTTGCATAATTTGGCTTAGTAGAATCTGCAACATTAAAATGGGCCACATTTTCCATAAATCAATTATTTACTGATATTAATATTTGTAATTACAGCACTTGCTCAGCACTCTGTTACCAACAGCAATAAACTGTAACTATAGCAGCTAAGACTTCAGCTCAAGTCATAAATATCAAAACACCTTTGACATAAAGCTAATGCTGATTTTTGAATCCCCTAAGAGATTCGAGTAGTTTTAGTGATTCTAAACATGAACATTTTTTTCTCTGTTCTAGATTGAACACAGATGTCTGAAGCATGTAAAAGTGGTTTCATGTTGTGTGTGGAGCTTGTAACACACATACAAACATTTATGTGAACTCATGTACAGCATTTCTCTTCAGTAAAGAGTACACTGCTGTTGTCCACCACCTAACACATACACACACACACACACACACACACAAACACACACACACACACACACACACTGGTGAGACCATTCAACACACACCCATCGGTTAGATCATCTGACACACACACACTGGTTAGACTGCCCCTCTCATTCACAGACAATGACACACCTAGAACCTTCAAAAGGCCTAGAGTAACATTCTCCATTAAAAAACTGTCCCCGACCACTGTAATGGTCCGTTGTGAAAAAACTTGCTAACTTGGATTTCTTTACAGTGGCGGCAAATAGAACCAGACACCAACCCCCCAGTGAACCTTCACATCTCTCTGAGTGTTTGTATGGAAGTGGACGACGGAAAAATAGCGTAACATCTAAACTAAATTTGTATCCTATTTTGTCTCATAATGCTTTATGTACCCCTCCATTGGCTTAGTTTTCGGTTAAAAGTTCCTTAAAACTGGTAAAACAATGTCTCAGGTGCAGGCAGTGCATTAATAACCTCTGCGAGTGAGTCTCTTAAGGTATGGTATGGCCACATTCAGATGCCCGCCATCTTTCATGTCCACGTATCAGGTTTAGTAGTTTATCAGAATCAGAATCAGAAAACTTTATTTATCCCCGAGGAAATTGCTTATTTGGTGACTGCCTCATCACACAGACACAGAGAGACACAAGACATCGGAATAATGTAAAATAAAAAGTAAGGTAAAATACAATAAATAAATAAATAAAATAAGTCTAATATAAGTCTAAATAGAATCGAATAAAAATCTAAATAAAATAAAGTAAAATCTGAATAGAAATCAGTGGAAAGAAAACAACCACAATATGAATATAAGTAGTAATATTGCACATACGATATTGCAGGAATTAAGTGATTTAGCGCCATAAAGAGGACAGCATTCAATATTGCACATAATATTTGGTACCTGGTAGAAACATTGCATAGTATTGCACCTAGACTGTTGCACATCACAGCAAAAATAACACGCATAGTCTTCCACACAATGATAGTTTTTAAACCCGTAATAAGCATACAGAAAGGAGCAGCAGGCTATTGCACAGATTATTGTGTGGGTGCGTGACTGAGGGAGGAGTTGTAGAGTCTTATGGCAGTGGGAAGGAGGGATTTCCTGTGGCGTTCAGTGGAGCACCTTAAGCTGCTCAGTCTGTGGTCAGTCCCTGTGAATCAAGTTCCACGCTTAGTTTTCGAATTGTAACTGGAACTTGTGCCAGAGTCCAAAACAGACTGAGAAAATGAGCTCATCACCCTCCACTGCCCAGCATTCTGCTCACAAACACAAACGTTCAGTCACTCAGAGCAAGAGTAACTTTCCAACAGTACATGAGGGACTGCAACATTCTGTGTTTCACTGAGACATGGCTGACACCCCTTGTGCCATGTCAAGCAGGGACATTGTTGGACTCTTTCTCCGTGTTCTGCATTGACAGAACCACAAAGGCTATCAAATCAAAAGGTGGGGGAGTCAGTTTCATGGTGAACATCATGGTGAACATTTTGTGGTCTGAGGCAAAGACAGTTTCTGTTCTCTCTCACTCCTGCTCGCCTCATCTAGAATACCTGACAATTAATTGCCGTCCATTCTACCCGCCTTGTAAGTTCAGTTATCACCACGGTGGATAACAACCCACCTCAAGCGGCCACAGGCTTTGTCTGACTTACACAATGAGCTTTGTGCAACTCAAAACACCCAGACTCATCATGGTGGCAGGCAAGTTGTGTTTTTACATGTCCAATTAGGTTAGCTAACACATTTAATCACTGCTACATGTTGTTTAAGCAGGGCTACAAAGTTATTTCAAGAAAGTTTCAAGACGCTCTGGTTACAGTTTCAAGAAGCTCTGGTTACAAGGTCTGGCCCAATCAGAAGCCACACTACAGGACACGCTCAATAACAGACTGAGACATGCTCCACTCATGATCAGTCAACATCAACAAGTTTATTTGCCGACAAAATCATCCCCAAGCCAACCAGAAATTGTGGATGGAGGGAGCTATCCGCAAAGCAGTGAATGCCTGTACTGCTGCATATAACGCAGGACTCTCCATCAGTGATATGGGCAAAGCTGTGTCGTATAAGGTATGGCATGGTATGCATCAGTATTCGGAGCGTGTGGAGTCATATTTCCACCAGGGTGACATGTACCGAATGTGGCATTGACTGTGTACAATCACAGATTTTAAAACCAAATCCACCATGGCTGCGAATGTTGACTATAATGAAGCTAATTCTAATGGAGTCATCACCATAGCAGAGCTTGGTGTACTGCAGCGAGTCAACATCAGAAAAGCGTCAAGGCCGGACGGCATCTCCAGGCCCCTGCTGCACTGACCAGCTGAACGGAGTCTTCACCTCTGTCTTGAAGGAATCTCTGGCTCAGACCATGATCCCCACATGCTTTAAAAGATCCACTATCGTCCCAGCATCAGCGAAAACAATGATTGCCAGCTTACTGCACTAATGTTGGTAGTCATAAAGGTTTTTGAGAGACTTATTAAAGACCCAGCTCTACAGACCCATTGCAGTTTGCCCACTGCTCCAACACCATCCTCCATGTCGCACTCCACCTTCAGCCACACGGACAAGAAACGTGGGAATTATGAGATTGCTGTTCATTGACTGCAGTTCAGCTTTCAACATAATAGTACTCCATAGACTGTTTACCAAGTTGAGGGACCTGGACTGAACAGCTGTCTTCATGCCTGGGCTTTCAGCTTCCTCACAGGTGGTGAAAGATGGTGGCTTGGTCTCCAGCACCATCACACTCAATGCAGGAGCTCAACAAGTCTGTGGACTCTGCTGTACACCCTCTACACCCATGATTGCTTGGCCACACACAGCTCCAACTCCATCGTCAAATTTACTGACGCCACAGAAATGCTTCAACAATGATGAGAGATGAGACAGCAGAAGGTGGAGAACCAGACATTGTAGTGTCAGCAGAACTGCCTCCAACTGGATGTCGACAATGCCATGGAGCTTATGATGGACTTCATTCGGAGACAGCTGCAGTATTACACACCCCTGAACATCACCAGGACTGCAGGGGAGAGGGTGAACAGCTTCAAATTTCTGGCCATTCACATCTCAAAGGTTCTGAGGACCTTTTACTCTGGTGCTGTAGAAGGTGTCCTGACTCAGAACATCACCTCCTGGTTATGGAACAGCTCTGTACAGGTGAAAGAACGTTGTATCAGATCACCTGAACTGTCTCTGCAGGACATTTATACCAGGAGATGCAGGACCAGAACAACCAGGATCATTAGAGACTTGTCTCGCCCAGTAACTGTCTCAGAAGTTACTGAGACCCAGAGACTCAGAAGGAGACTTCTTAACCAAGATGTGCCAGCACAACTACACCGTTCATTAAAACACAGCTGAACAACAAAAAGCACACTGCACTTTACAGTACATGGTCTGTTCCGTGCATTTGCACACTTCAGATCTTGTTTGCACTTCAGATCATGTTTGTTGGCACTTGTTTAAATTGTAAAGCTTGTTTCTTTATTTTAATATATATTTTTTTTTTACACATTTTTCATTACTTACTTGTAGCCTTTTATTTTCTTTTTAATTCATTACAACTACATTGCACATTCTCACAGACATTTCAGAGGCACATCTCACTACATATAGTACTTGTATAATGGCGTATGTGACAAATAAAGAATGTTGAATCTTGAATATGAATCTTTTAAAGACAGTCTGGTTCCATTCTTCACCACCACGAACAATTTTAACTTGGTGAGTTTCACACCAAACCCACTCTGAACCTCTCTGTTTACAACTATAGTGCCCCTTTAACTGTGGAGAAATCACTCTAACACATCTCCTACAGTGAATTACAACTTTTTGTCTTTTGATACCATTCTGTCTTTCTCTCTGTAGGCCCTGAAGATGAACAGCACCCTCACAAACTCAACCACTTACCTCGAAAAGGGATGGGATTTCTCATTCCTGACCATCCTCATCTTATCCTTCCATGCTTTCAGCTTCACTTTCAGCCTGCCTTTAAACACCTATCTCATCATTCTCCTCTTCCCCAGCCGAGGTGTGATGGACGCTTCTGATGTTTTTAGCCTGAACCAAGCATTTGCTGAGATTTTCTTTGTGGTATTTGGGCTTTTCCACAGCCTGTGTGTCCTAAAGTTATGTTTTTATGAGCCTCTAGGGTTTTTCCTTGGCATCAGTGTAAATGCTCGCTGTCTGTTCCAGTGCTCTGTGTGTTTTGAGCGTTACTTGGCCGTGGTCCACCCAGTGACCTTCCTGAGATTCAAGCCACTGCGTTATCGCTTTGTGTACTCTATCATGATCTGGATAATTTCACTTGCAGTTGGTATTACCTGTGCCTGCACGTTTCCTAGGATGCCCTACAAAGTGTTCTCAGTCATGTATATCTTTGTTCTGACTATGGACATCTTCTGTGCTGTGTCAATCCTGAAGAGGTTGAAGCGTCCAGGGCCACGGGACGTGGAGAGCAATACTGGTGAGATGAATGCTGCCAAAAGGAAGGCCTTTCAAATAGTCTTTGTTAACTTGCTGATATTTTTGGTTCAGAATATTCCAACATGTGTCACCTTTGGCCTTGAAAAGACTCTGACTGAGTACACCTTCAGAATGGCAGTAGTAATGAATCTGTCAATCAGCTTGGTTACAGGGTTTCTGCACCCGATCGGGGTGCTCCGCAGAGCTGGAAAAATGTCATTAATGCAGTTGATTTGCTTTCCAACATGTTCCTCCATCTGTTGTTCTAGTGGCAAGCCAGCATAATCATTACAGCATGCTATGGCTTCTTTTTACACTGTGTGACAGGCCAAAAGGGTTCAACAGGTTTAAAAGTTATGTTATATAAATGGATTGACTCTAATTCTGGTGGATGGATATTCTGTTCTGTCCTCTACCGATGTGCCAGATTTGATCAAAATCCACCAAAGGGTTCTATGGGTTGCTGACTCCCACTGCAGAAAGAAATGTTTTGTTTTTTTTACCACTGTTATTATTATTATTATTATTATTATTATTAT
>JBBPCX010112031.1:0-21159 GCA_037974365.1 Hydrocynus forskahlii
GGGTTACGTTCCAAGAGCACCCGCGTATAGTGAAAAACTGAGCTATTGTGATTTGGTTAAACAAAACGCCTAAAAATGCCCATTTTTATAGTGTAAACCCTAAACATGCTCCCAGATATGTTCCCAAAACACTTTAATTTCCATTTTAAACTCAGTTTAATGCATCACCCTTAAAGAAAATGTCAAGTTAAACCCATATCCGTACTGTACAGTTTACACTGAACTGCTGTCTCCCGCAGTGCTGGAATGTACACTGAACAAAAATATAAACACAACACTCTCAAAACGCAATTGGCATGTTGACTGCAGGATTGTCTACCAGAGCTGTTGCTCGTGAAATTAATGTTCATTTCTCTACCATAAGCCGTCTCCAAAGGCGTTTCAGAGAATTTGACGGTACATCCAACCGGCCTCACAACCGCAGACCACGTGTAACCACACCAGCCCGGGACCTCCACACCAGCCAAGGACCTCCACACCAGCCAAGGACCTCCACACCAGCCCGGGACCTCCACACCAGCCCCGGACCTCCACACCAGCCAAGGACCTCCACATCCAGCATGTTCACCTCCATGAGGAAGACAAGCATGCAGATGAGCTTCCCTGAGACGGTTATTCAAACCGATCTTTGGTTATGCAAACCGATTGTTGCTGCAGCATCCGGGTGGCTGGTCTCAGACGATCGTGAAGGTGAACGTGAGGGATGTGGAGGTCCTGGGCTGGTGTGGTTACACGTGGTCTGCGGTTGTGAGGCCGGTATAAATACTGATGTGTTACCCCTGTATAGACTGGACTGTAATTCATGCAGCGTCTATTCTTTGGTATAACCAGGTAGATACAGTAATACATTCATTTAATTTACAGTAATAAAAATACAGGGCTTTAAGAAGAAAAAAACGAAAAACACTCGAGATGCTCCATGGAGGGAAATTCTGTACTGCTGCTGCGTTTCAAGGCAGCAGCCATTCAACAGCAAGGAGAAATAAATAGCGTTCTCGGACTGGCTACTTTCAAACCTCTCGCCTCTGAGTACGGTGTTTCACCATCCCAAGACGTGTTTTCTTTGTGTTTCTCTCCACAGTACCAAAACATTTGTAGTTATTTTTCATATGGAAATGTAGCTACATTTACGTTAATATTTATGTTACAAAATTAGTAAATTATATTTTTCTTAATAATTTAGCACTTAAATGTAAAGCCCTGCACTAACGTGGAAACTGCAGATATCCTCCAGGCCTCGTGTTGGTTGTTTATGTTTGGGCGCAGTGCTTAGCAAAAAATATACGCTGGACTGAAACCGTGACTGTTGATCCACGTTAAAATGGGGGTTTACTGTATATATATCCGGTGTCCATACACATACATATCCACTATGTACATATACACATACTTTTAAATAGGTTTATATACAGATATATATTAACATACACACACGTCTATATTTACATTATTTTTTTATTTGTATAGTGTACTTTTTATATTATACTGTTTTATGGCTTTTATTCTATTGGTGTTTCTGCTTTTACCTTTGTAACTTTGTACCGTCCACTTTCTGCTGTGGCACTGCAGATAAAGGTCGATCTTATCTTAAAATGGTAACATGGTTACTCAACAACAGCAGAGTTGCAGGATGTGTAAATGATCTGGTGTATTTGAACTCTCTCCTCCAGGCATTCCCAGACAATGCAGCCCGCAGAGAAATTGATAGCTTACCTGCAAAATGCCCCAATGAAGGCTGTAGTTGGACTGGAGCACTGAAAGACTATGAGGTAAAATGATCAAAGATCCCTCTTGCTTTGAATTCTATTCACCCACAACTGACTTAATGTGGTCAAATGCTACTTTATGACCGCAGTTTTGAAATATGAAAGCCACATTTAACATTAAAAACGTGTTTGAGCTAAAACCAGTGTTTGTAGTTTAGCAGGTTTTACAGCTCCAGACTAAAAGCTGTCGTTACTGAGGGCGGAATTGAGAAGCCAGTGTGTGGGGGAAGGGTGGAAAGTCCCTGACTTCACAAGTGAAAAAACCACATGGGTCTGGAAAGTACCTCGTGTACAGCTTTGAATAGCAGCTGTGTACAGAATGAGAAACTAGATAGAAAATGAGAAACTAGATAGAGCATGAGAAACCAATTATCGTCCAGATCTCAGGAAATATACTGCATATCTTTTTCTTATTTAGCTGAATCACTTTTCTCACCTAGAGCATGTATCTGCTCACACACTTGTATCTGGAAAGTGGTTTAGTCATCGGTTTCAGTTGGGTTAACCCACTTCTCAAGTTGCTGACATTAGAGAACAGCTGTGAAAATAAGGGAGTTTCTTCTTTGCAAATAGTTTACTTGTTTGCTGCGAAGTCACAAGAAGACTCGAGAACTGCCACATCATTATGAAACCAGCAAATGCACTTTGATAGGTCAAGCTGGAAATGAGTAATTATGAGTGTTCCTGTGACTAACTTGGTACTCATTTGGCTTCAGGCTTTACTCTGGGTGAAACTCTATTTTAATGCAATAACCAGTAGTTACTCAGAAAAGTAATGAAGTAATTTCACTATTCATTTACTACTCGGAAGTACTCACTGTCCAAAGTACATCAGAACCCTTCCTTTACATGAAGATTTTGAATTGCTGAAGGGAATATACCTCTAACAAAAGAAAAAAAGAGAGGGTTTGAGAAAATATGACATATGTGATGAATTGCAAATGACTACAGAATGTAATGCAATTAATCAAATTGAGTTAATTGAATCATATGGTGGTCCAAGTAATTACTTTACTTTTAACACACATACACTGTTGGTCATTGACCAAGTCTGTTGAGTGTTTTTTGCCTAAATTCAAACTTGTCTGAACATGCTTTGCAAATCTTGAGAACATCTTTGCATGTCATCACTTGCAGTTTTGATGTAGGTATGGACTTTGACTTGGAGAGCTTTATTGCCATTGGTTCACAATCTTGACTTAAATAAAAAAATCTTGCATAGCTAAAGAGGTAAGTATAGAAAAAGCTGGTAAAATAGACAAGACGCTGTAAATAGACAAAAAGTACACCATATAGATGCAACATAAATTAAAGGTTTAAGTTCTCCTATGGCTCTGGTGTAAAAACTGTTCTTAATTTTGTTGGCACGCGATGATCTAAAACATCTGCCAGGGCGGCAGCTCAAACAGATGGTGTCCAGAGTGGGATGGGACATTTCTGGATGCTGGAAGCTTCTCCTGCAGGTTGTTTTTCCTCAGAATACTCAAGAGGTAGAGTTGTTGCTTTGCCTTTTTGACTATTGAGATCCTCAGCAACGTAGGTGCCCTGAAATCTGAATACAGAACCCTTTCCACACAACCCTTTCTCTGTTGATGTATAGTGAGTTCTGCGCTATTTTTCCAGAAGTCTATTATCAGTTCCTTTGTTTCTGAGGAGTTCAGGGTGAGTTTGCTCTCTGAACACTGTGTTGCTGCTCATGGAATAATCTCCTTCTGTGGTGAGGCTAATCACAGTCGAGTCATATGCAAACTTGGTTGTGTTAGAGGGGTAGATGGAAGCACAGTCATGAGTGTGGAGCTCAAGCATGGTGTCTTGGTCTGCTGAAGCATTATGATTGTACTGCCCTGGAAGCAAGAGGCCTATCCCAAACCCTGAAAAACAGGTGTGTCCCAATACTTTTGTTCAGATAGTACAAGTGAGACTGAATGGTAGTCATTGAGGCTTTTTTTTTAAATGGAATGACTGTGGCAGACTTTAGACGCAGTGGGATGATGGATTTTGAATGGGACAGGTTGAAGATCTTTGGTGATTGTGTCAGAGGTGTGAGTGGAAGTTGTGGGTGTGGAGCTCAGGGTGAGGGTGCAGTCTGACACTGATTAGTCAGAAAGTCCTTGTTCTGGTGCCAAATGGGTTCCGGTCACATTCTCCAACGCCAAAGTCATCCAAACACGTGTTTACGCACCTTATTTTTCGACTGGGGCACAGTCATGCTGTATAAAAGAAAAGATTCTTCCCCAAACTATGTCTTCACAAGCTTGGCATTCCAGCCATGTTCTGACATCCAAAATGTCTTGGTCTCCTGAAGCATTAAGATTACCATTCACTGGAAGTAAGAGGCCTAGACCAAACCCTGAAAAACAGGTGTGTCCCAATACTTTTGTCCATGTAGTGTAGGTGTAAAGTGTGACTGAGGCTGGTAATGATGGGTTTTTCAGAAATGTTGAAGATCTTTGTGAAGCAGATTTCATCAGCACTCTTCCTAAAACACCATCAAGGCCGACTGCTTTCACTGCTCTGAACGTGAACCTCACCTCATCCTGTGCAGTGAGTGTGTAGGTGATGGAAGAGAACTCTTTCACAGCATTTTATTCTAAATGTAACATACCTGGTTGTTCTCTTACTAAATTTGTAGTTGTTTAAACAGATGCTTCTGCCATTTGGTCTATATCAGTCATCAGCCACAAGTTGAGAGTCTGTAAATGCATGTTAAGTTTACTACATACACTTCTGCAAGCAACGTACATGTAATGTAGGGTAAACAGGAAATTGCCTGCGACCGAAAATAACCGTGCTGATCGGGTCCTTGGTAAATAATAAACCCCACCTGAAACCTGTCCTTATTGAAAACAATGCAGAGGAGATGCGGCTGCTCAGTGTTTGTCTAACCTTGACAGAAAGTGCCATGGAAAGCCTTCTTGTTGACATTTTACACAATGCAGTCAAAAAAGCCAAGGACAAACCTTTTAAATCCATTTCAAACAGTCTCGCCCAGGTACTGTATCTCATATAACCGTACACCCTGCCAAATAAAACCTAAACCGGTTTTTAGCCAAACATTTGCTCCACATTCATGGAAATTTCTACACATTTAATACAATGAAATCACCAAGTCTTTACACAGGTCCAACACTTCTGCAGGTTCATACATGTGGCACATTTGCATCATGAGAAGTACAGAAAAATATAATAATTCTCAGAAGATGACTTTAGAATGTGCATACTGTCGAGGAATGAACTGAGATGTCTAAAATAGTGTTGCTGTTATTCTAGAAAATTAAAGATCATAGATGATGTTAGTTAGGACCAGAAAAATGAAAAGATATTTCCAGTTCTCAGTGTTACCTTGACAAACTAACATGCGCTGAAGAGCCCGATATATGAAGTAGATGTTGACACGTCCCCATCCTCTGTTGCACAAGTTGGTTCAAGCGTTAGCTCATTAGTTAAGGGCGAGTCTTCGTCACTCACTTTTCCTGCAACGTAAAAAGCTACCAGTTTAACCAACAGTGGCTAAAATATTTCCCTCAGCTAGTTTTGAATCTTAAAAACATGTTTTCAAGTGCATGTTTTCATGTTACCACGCTTGTACGTGCATTAAAGACACTGCTGAGCCAAGGGTGAATATATATATTTTTTTAGCTGTATGCATCTTTGTTTTAAGTTCATCATTGTTTATACAGGGGGTCCTCGGGTTACAACAGTCTCAACGTATGCCGTTTCGAGTTACGACGCTCACTCACATTACTAGTTTGGTTGCGGCGAAAGGACACGCAGTATACACAGAACACGCCTTTCCTACGCCATTCTGGATTTTTACTCATTTTTTGACATTTTTTCTGTTACTACAGGACAGTGTACATTTAAGTCCTCCTTTTTCTGTAGCTCAGTTGTGTTATGTTCTAGATTAGGATTTTACTTTGTTGGGATCGGTGCGTGCCTCAGGCTAGGGTGTGTTTCGACTAACACCAAAATTCGGGTTACATCGCTGTCGTAGGAACGGATCTGTGTCGTAACTCGAGGACCTGCTGTACGAGTGAATCTGATTAAAGAAGCTACAAGCTAGTTAAGTAACATACAGCAACTCCGGATTTCTTTTACAACACTAGTGTGGTAAAGGTGGTAAACACTGGAGCAGTGTTGCCGACTATCTCGCTACATGACGACACGCTAATTTGCATAGAAATTACATCATCACGTCACGCTGCGTTGGCGTTCTCGGAATCAGATTTAAAAAAAAATAACAAAAGGAGAGGAAGGAAAGGAGAGGTTTGGAAAATGAAAGACGCGATGTTCGTGTTCGTGTTCGGCTACTAAAAGAAAGATCTTTGTTATAGATCTGAGAGGGATTTCTTTTTTACTTTGCTTAAAAATATAACAAATTCTTTTGCTTGTAATACAGCTTGTTTTGTGAGTGGGTGAGATCAACCAAGAAAGGTTTATCTGCAGGGAATATTGACGAGAAAGTTCTACAGAAAGTAGCTAAGATTTGTCAAAAATGTTGCTAGATGTGTCGCTATTTGAAAAAAAAAAGTCGTTAAGGGGGTCTGGAAAGTCGTTAGAAATATTCGACAAAGTCGCCAAGTCAGGAACTCTGCACTGGAGACTTCAGTCCTTATAAAATGCTGCATAGGGAACCGTGGTGCTGGCTCAGTGAATTCTGGAAAAAATTTCCAGTGAACAGCGTGTTCTTTTCCTTCCCTGGATTTGCATGTTTCTGTTTGCCTAACAAAGAGACGCAGGTCTAAATGGAACATGGATAATACATTTTCCATATGAGAGGGTGCAGGTGTGAACTGGAGCACAAAAATGAAAATAGTTCTTGTATGTACTTCCATTGAACCAGAATTCTGTGTAAGTTTTGAAAGGAGGATGTACTTCCTTCTGCTCTTCTACACCATTTAAAATTGGCTCTCCTACAGCTTTGTGACCAAACAGTATTTAAATAACGCATTTGTCATATGCTGGAAAAGTCATGTTCCATCAGATAAAAGACTAAATGCAGCTGGCGTCTCTGCCTACACATGACTGAAGTTGTTTGCTCAGAAAAAAATGTCAGGTATTCGGGGTTACTGCCTTAAGCTGTTACTGTGAGACCTACATTGCGTGCGAAGGTCTTAGGTGCCTAAGCAAATTGTTTAAAGCCGTTTTCTTTTGCTGTAAGTGTCTTTCTGCCAGCAAAAACACAAAACACAAGTTAACATGAAAATAAATGCAAAAAAAATGGAAAACCAAAAGTTGGATTTTTTTGTTTCTAAAAAGTAGTTGATATTTTATGAGCAGGTTAAAAGAACACCTGTTTTGTTCCAGATTTCTGTCTCCAAACATTGCATGAATTTTTGTAATTCCATTAGATTAGGTCTACTGTTTTGATCTAATAAACTATTAGTTGAGCCAAACCAGATCTTTAATGGTAACTACGAGTCAGTCTGGGTTTCTATCGAGGGCTGGAAATGTTTAAGCAAAATCACTATTTACTGTATTACTTTTATTTGTAATTATTCTAAAATTAGTGTTCTTTTTTTTGTACAGCTGAACAGCTTTTAAATATAACTTAATAGTGCCTGAAACGATTGCATAGTACTGTATGTCTCAAACTAAAAGTAAAACTGACTTTTGAAAGTCTTATTATAAAACTTGAAGTGTGAATCAAAGATAGGCAACCGGAAAAACAAAAAAACCCACAACCTTGTGGTCAAACTACGCATAAGGCTGGGTGTACATAAACCTTCACATACTACTACTTGCAATGTAAAATGAAATTTCCTTGCATTTGACTTGACATTTTTACGCTTTTTACGGTTCAGTAATCAAATCTTCAAGCACCACAATGTTTCATTATTTTACTAGTTGGAAACTCACGGTTCAAGATGAATTCATTCTAAAATGACTGGGAAGACTTTTCTAAAAGGGGGATCAAATCTCAAGGCATATAACTTGGTTAAAAAGTGCAAATACATTATGAAAGCATATTATCATGCAGAATCTGTAAAATCTTGAATAAGAAATACTTTTTGGCAAGTAGTTTGGATTATTTAAACCTTCATTGTATACAATTTATGATAGTATAAAATGACTAATTTATTTCAAACGTTGAATTCTAGTATATGTCTTACCAATCTGAGTTGATAAAATCGTGATTTACATTGAAATTGCATGAATAAAGTGATATATTTTTTTTTATCACCACGTAATTTCTTTTTCCTATAAGAGTGTTTCGATTAATAATCTAGCTGTGAATAGATATTAAAACGTTGTCTTCATGTTTGCTAGCTGGATAGAAAAATGTTCGCACAGCAAGCTAGATTTCCTGGTTCGCAGCATATGAACCTTATCGTTATAATTTGAATGAATTTATACATTTTTTATATCATTTTGAAGACACTTACCAGCATTTTGACCATCTACTTCATTACTTTGTTAATACTCCGCTGCAACGAAATCGTAATTCAAGCATCAAGCAACTACAGTTGTGCAAAAGTTTCACCATGTAAAGGAAGAAAAGGATTACGTGTTATGGATCAAGACAAAGCTGGAAGAAGACGTGAACGAGTCTGGATACAGTGTTCATCAGCTCTTAACAAAATATCGCCAAAGACCAGCAGCTACTTCTTTAATTTTTACATTTTTTTTCCTTCAGAAAAAATCTGTTCTCTTTGGTATGTCTGACTCACGAAACACAAAGTTTTGAAGTTTGCAAAAAATAACGTTTTATATTAAAATGTTCTGAGTAAATGTGTGACTACTCTGTAAGTATTTGTTTTGGAACAGTAAATTCAGCTGGAATTTTGAAAACTCCATTTCACTGTGTATAAAACCTAGTAATAAGTATCTTAATCCTAAAGCTATTAGTGAGGTTCTGAGAAAAAGTTTATCCATTAAATCCATTAAGCAAGTAGTCTGCATTATAATAACAGTATTTGAATGAATCTATATAAAAAAAACGATGTGAAAACACATGGTATATAATATTATATTATAAAATACGCTAGCTGGTTTACAAAAACGCATACAACGTTCTGGACTTCGACTAAAGTCATGATTCTCATGACTTGTAAGTTGACTTTGGCTTGTTTATCTACTGGGGTGAAGTCTTAGAGGCAATTCATCAAAGTCACCGAACAGGAAGTTGAGACCATGTTAGCTGACCTAAAAAAAACCCTACATCCTGAACATGTACCTGTTTACAAAATCGCATGAACATAAAAATATAAGAGTATCTAAATGTGATGAAAAATGTAATTAAAGAATAAACTGATGAACGTATTCAGTTTTTTATCTCAATTATGTGACTTGAAATAAAGCAACAAAATTGTCACATGGGTTGTAAATGGGACGCATACGCAGGAGCTTGGGTCCGATTTTATTACAGAAACACACCCAGGATTCGGACGAGGATCAGACAGGCGAAGGCCCTCACACTAACATATACAGGGTTCGGATGGGCTGTTACAGAAAACAGGCACGAACACATGTCTGACAAGGAAATATACAAGGTCCACGCCAGTGAGGATGTCTTGGAACCAGGGGTCTTTGCATCTCACAGGACGGGTCTTAACGAGGACTTAACGAGGAGGACCAGCAGCCACTAACATTCATTTCAGACACTTTTATCCAAAGTAATAAGTCGTGCAGGAAGATGCAGGAGAGGAAATGCTCTCTGAACAGATGGTTTTTGAAGATTCTGCAGCTCATTCCACCAGCTGGGAACCAGAATGAGACCAGTCTGGACTGGGTTTACCTCGTGAGTAGGGAGGGCAGAGCCAGACGATGTTCCTTGAAGGAGCGAGTAGGAACATGAGGCTGAATGATGGGATTGAGGTCGCTGGGTCCAGACCCAGATATCACTCTGTAGGTGAGAGTTAGTGACTGAACTTAATTCCATGGGTAGCCAGTGTAGGTCAATCAGTAGTGGGGTGATATGCGACTTTTAGGGTTGATTGAAAACCAGGCGAGATTCAGCGTAAGGGTCTCATCATGCAAGTTGGAAGACCCGCTAGGAATGCATTACAGTGCACACGCTGCACCAAGCGAGGCCTCATCATGGAGCTTTCAGTGAGGGCAGCCCTACCACTCCTGATGAACGAGGCCTGCACATCTTGTACACACATGGTCCAACGCCGCAGACAGAGGAGATACCCACAAGCAGTAGGTCACATGGTCCTGAGCAGTGAGGCCGGCGTGAACCAAACACACTACGTCCCAAACAGCTTAGGAAACCTCCATGACTCAACAGACCTAGACACACTGGGAAACAGAAACCAGAACTGGAAAGAAAGTACAATCAATCAAACAACACGAAGGGAAGGAGCGAGAGGGTGGTCACGAGGATGGACACTGGTCAGCCTCATGATCGAGGTGGCTTAAATGAAGAGAGACAAACAAGGACCATGTGAATCTAACGTGAATCATGGGACAAACCGAAGTAAAGAGTAAGAAAATGGGGAGCTCAGGATTGTCAAAAAAATCCCATGAAAACAGGCCAACAGGGCAGAATGTTACAGAAATGAGCCTTAAAATTTCAGCTTCCACGGCAGAATCTAGTGCCTTATGACTGACTCATTGTTTACAGTCTAATTTCACATGACTGTGGCTGAGCTTGCAGAGTAAATAAGGAAATGAGAAACACCCAACAGGTTAAACATCACTAGTAGTGTCACGGACAGGGATCTAACTCTGTAGCTAATGTAGTTAGACAACCATTACATCCGTTTCTGCTAGGTCGCCAACTCTAGATCATGATATGAAATTATTATATAAAATGTATACCAGTCGTTTAAAAAAAAATTATATGAAATCATAACATACAATTTCGCCTTTGTTCGCATCACGTAAATTTGACATGAAACAACCAAATAAACAAACAAATGGATAACCAAACGGCTTTCGTGTGACACAAACAAGAACGAGATCTTCTTTTTGAAAATATTGGTGCGAGCAGTCGTGACTATGAATGATAAATAATAGTATAGCCTATCTAGTGGCATTTAGAGAACAACATTATTTCATTCATATTGTCACACATTAATTACAAAATTTAGTGTGGCATGAGTTTAAGTTTAGATAAACTAAACAGGAGCTTTAATTAAACTAAACTGGGAAGCACCCCAGCTACTGAAGTTCCAAAATATATATTTTTTAAATTAATACATTTTCAGCATTTTGTTGGGTGAAAGAGAGTTCAAAGTTTATTTCAAGTTCAATCAGTACATAACATCGGTTTATAGTTAAATAATTAGAACAGTTAATCGAGAAACATTTTCTGTCACTTTTGGTTACATTCGACACCAGTTGTTTATTTATTTATGTAGGTAGTTCATCAGTGGCTGCATTTTGACTATTTTAAATTCGTTTACGCTGGTACAGCTTATCCTCAGTTTCCACAGAACTGGAGAAAGTTCCCCAACACTGTAAGAATGACAAAAACAAAATTATTGCCAGTTCTGATCCACTCATAATTAATAAATGTGTGTTTCCCCAGGTGCAGCATGAAGGCCGGTGTGAATTTGAGCGTGTCAAGTGTGAAGCATGTCAAATGTTTATCCTACTTACTGACAAAGATCGTCATAATGAGAGAGAATGTGAGGCCCGGACTCTCAACTGCAAGTACTGCAAGGTCTCCTTCAGCTTCAAAGACATTAAGGTAAATCTCTAAAGACTTTACATCTGATGAGGTTCTGTTCCTGTGAAGAAGTACAAAAATATATTTTGTGTATAAAGTATCCTCCTTAAAGCAAGTCTTTCCTAAAGTCGAGCGCTTATTGGCAGCACTGAAGCTCCTGTTTGTACAGTTTAGAATTGTATGGAAATACAGGAGGTCCTCGAGTTCCGCCACAGATCCGTTCCATCGACGGTGATGTAACCCGAATTTTGGTGCAAGTCAAAACACACCCTAGCCTCAGTCACTTACCGATCCTAGCACAGTTGTAAAATGATAAAAATACAACTAAGAAAAAGTCAAAAAAGAAAACTCCCTCGCTCATATGCCGTGTTACTTCGTATTCTTCCACCATACGCAACCAAATGTTGGAAGAATTGAAAAGTTTCACCTATTCATCATCCTTATATATATATATATGTATAACCTTTTCTTTATAATCACTGAACAATTAACCATCAACAATGTATCTCACATATCTGTGTGTGTGTAGTTTAGGGACTTTGCACTGAACTCTGGGTGACTTATTTTGTATACCCAGAGGAAAATGTTTTTCGGAGGGATTTTCTCTTCTTTGTCTGCTGAAAGGATGTGGGAAAGGACATTGCGTCCTGACATGGGATGTCAGGATGTAATGGAGTCCTCTTTATTTTGGTTTCTGACGCACTAGATTGATTACAGGCAACGCTTAAGACAAGTAATCATGCATGGTTGTCACGTACGCAAAGCATATACAAAGCTAAGATAGACTAGTGGACTTTGAACAACTCCTCTGTAAGACTTCGGTCTGCTGTGTGACTTGTTCCCTTGCTGCAAGAATAAAACCATCTGGTAATTTTGATCATGGTGAGCTTCCTTTTAAACAAGAGTCTTTTGGAATTTTTCTGACACCAAACTAGTTCACCCAAGCAGTCCGTAAGTACGAGGCTAATGGTGTAAATTGAGTGGGAGTGAGCGTTGTAACCTGAGGACCCCCTGACTGTGATTTTTATATGTGTGTATATATTTTTATATGTGATATATATATATATATATATATATATATAGTGTGTGTATGTATGTATGTATGTACGTATTTTTTTTTTCAGAGTAGAGTAACTGTGGAAATTTGAGTTGACTAGGGATGCACCAACAAGCTACTTTATTAGATGCACCCAGTGTATACTTGTACGTGCACTTTGTAGTATGTACAATTACAGACTGTCATCCTTCTACGAATCAGGTGTTATACCCCCCATTATCCCCATCAAATGGTCAGGAAACCCACAGCACCACCAGTGAACAGATATTATATGATACATATTTTATATTATATATTATATAGTCTTTGTACATTTTAGTGTGACTGATGGACTGAGAATAATCAACTTTCCAAAAATATCCAGACAACAGTGGCCTGTGGCCAGAAACTGTCCACTTATAAAGGTAGACTAACAGAAGCTGTACAGCATTAAATTAACTGTTATCAGTAACTTTACATCTCCAGTTCTGAGCCAAAAATAATCAGCCACTTGCATAATATCTGCTCGCTGGTGGTCCTGTAGGGGTCCTGACCGTTGATGAATGGGGTAAAGGGACTAAGAAGTGGTGCAGAGAAACGGACTACACTCTGTAATTGTAAACTCCAAAGTTCACCTGTATGATAAGTGAACTTAATGGAAAGGGAAATGAAAGTATATACAAGGTTGGTGTACCTAATAAAGTGGCAAGTAGGTGTAAAGACAGATTTTTTACACTAGCAGCTGCGATTACTGGGTTTTTTTTAGCTCATACTCGCTGCTATTGCAAAACAGTTCTGAGGAAATCCTGTAGAACTCAAAGTGTTCCGGAAAATGAAGTAATGCAGTCGCTTGCTTCCTTACTTAGAAATACTTAGAAATTTTCTAATATAGCCATTTCCCCCACACACTTTTTTGTTGTTTTTTTACAGGCGCATGATGAGATATGCCAGAAATTTCCCATGCAGTGCAAAGACTGTGGTAAAAAGAAGATTCCCAGAGAAAAGGTTTGTTGGTTTTGCTTTCAGCCATCAAGAGTTGTTTCCTCATTGAAACTGCCATGTTGAAACACGACCCAACACGCCCACAGTGTTTAGACGTTATGAAAAGTCTGTTCTAGATAAATACTCAAATCTGATTCCTAAGCACATGGACGTTGTTACTGGTCATACCAGTATGTTTAACCTATCTAGATTCCTGACCTTTCTACAGACACACCAGACAGTGCAGCCTATTGTGTTTGTGAGAAATGTAATCTTTACAAGCCTGTCATTTCTCTCTTTTTTTTCTCTCTGCAGTTTCAGGAACACAGCAAATCGTGTGCAAAGTCCAAGTCGGCGTGTCAGTTCAGCGAAATCGGCTGCAGGGCAGTGGTGTGTATGCTTTTTTTGAGCATGTGGAAGTCCGAATCCACACTCAGTGGAATGAAAACTATTCCATAAATCTCACTTGTGGTTCTCTAGTTAGTGTAGTAGGACTGCTTGCTTCAGAATTCGCTCACTCTTGCTCACTAAGAGAGCTAAAATCTAATAACCGATCATTTTGGTTGGTGTTATTTTTGTACTCCGGTAGAATTGGAATCATCGACCCTGGAGAAAATTACTAATGTTATGAACTGAAGACACAGAGACGCAGATACGAGAACAGTATAAATTGTAAGGTTCAGTTAAGATAGTGCTTTATAAATATCTCAGCATGTGAGGCTCTTTAGAAAATTGAACTTTTAGTAGCAGGTGGTTTTATAAGTCATACTATATCGGGCCCTAACTTCAAGGTAGAGGTTAACCTCTATGTGCAGTCAACACACATCTAAGTAAAACAGCCTTTTACATTAAAACTTGTCAAACGTTTTAACTCAATAGCTTTGGATTAAAGTTGGCTTCCAGGTGTTTTATGTGTTGGATTGTTGCTTGGTAGCTAAAAATGTGATGCAAGTGACTTTAAAGCTTGCACGTACACCTAACTCTCATTATGTCGGCTTTTCTTGTCACCATAATTAACACGTATAACATATAATGGTAAATAATTAGTAGCTTGGGTCTAAGCTTGCCGAGTCTTGAACTCAAGAAGCTCCTATGAAGGAGTAATGTGTGTTTGTTCTGTGGGGCAGAAGGCAGGCAAGGATTCTTCCCCTCACGAAAACAGGTTTAGAGCTCCAGCGCTCCAAGTACCTTGTGGCATGTCTAAAATCAAACCAGTTAATGAACTGAACCAGATCCCTCTAGCATGGTATGCTTCCAGGACTTCATGCGGGAAAAAATGACAGTGACAGAAACATGCGCTGCTATTTTCAATGTACTTACCTTTATAAAATGACTTGTATCATGTGTTCAGTGTCTGATTCACTGTTCCATGACTGATAGTCATAAGCACACCCATGCTTTGAATCCATTTGAATACAGATTTGCTTTCTTCATGCTCAGATAGACGCTTGTGGGTTGTAAAAGTCCCCACCTCACCGTCTATGTGTATATATAAACATATACACTCGCATCTTAAAAATATGCGACTGACTCATATTCAAATCGTACGTTGTTTTGGTAAATCTTTCTTTGTGCGCCGGGTTTCCCCGTCTATTCGGAAAAAATCGTAATCTTAGTACAAGAACCGGAGTAAAAGTCAGGCCTTAGTAATGCAATGGTGATGGAAATAAAGTGCAGAACCAAAAATGAGCACCTACTCAGTGTAGTTCATCCCAGTCCAATGAGGATCTTCTCAGTTCTCCTCCCAGTCTAATCCCAGTCTTTCTCGGACTTCAGACTTATCAACTGCCATCTGCTGCTGAAAAAAGACTCTGCAGGCAAAAAAAAAAAATGTAGTGGTACCTCCCCTAATGCCGTTAAGGATGTTTTGACCTGTGTTTAGGATGGAAAAGAAATGGGCACATTTATAAATGGCAACAGAAAGGAGAATTTATTTGCTATAGTATGTGTTTTATACACAACTCCATCTCTTGTTGTTTATTATTATTATTATTAGTAATAGTAGTACTAATGTTATTATTATTATTAGCAGCACTTTGGATAAAGCCTGGTAACTAAGACTAACAAAACAAAAAGAGTCGAAAGACTTTACAGGAAAAGGCTGTTCTCTGACACCTCTAGGGTTGGGGTTGTGTGTGTGTGTGTGTGTGTGTGTGTGTGTGTGTGTGTGTGTGTGTGTGTGTGTGTGTCTGGTGTGTGTGTGTGTATGTGTGTGTCTGTGCGCGTATGTGTATGTGTGTGCGTGTCTGTGTCTGTGTGTGTGTGTGTGTGTCTGTGTGTGTGTGTGTGTGTGTGTGTGTGTGTGTGTGTGTGGTGGGCTGGTGCCCCGCCCAGTGTGAGTCCCTGCCTTGCGCCCGTAGACCCGGGATAGACTCCAGGTCCCCGTGACCATAGTGAGGATAAAGCACTAACAGAAAATAAACATAAAAGTAGGAAAGTAACACAATAAAAACTGTGTCATATGTCCTTTAATTAAGCAATTATGGCCTTAAATCAAGCAAATCTCATCTGTTTTGTGTTGATCTTCAGGTGGACAATGGCAAACAGAACGAACACGAGCAGAACAGCATCATCGAGCACATGCGGCTCATGCTGGGCGTGCTGTCCTCGGTGCGCGTGCGCGCCGAAGGTCCCGGAGAGTGGCAGGAGGACTCCGGGCTCGGGCTGTACCGAGGGCCTGAAGACGCCGTCCCCCCGGGCGCCCACGCCGCCGCCCACAACACGGACGGGGGTCCTGGCGTGCAGCAGAAGATGACGGCGCTGGAGAACATAGTGTGTGTGCTGAATCGAGAAGTGGAGCGCACCGCCCTCAGACTGGAGGCCCTGACCCGCCAGCACCAGCTGGACCAGGAGAAAATCGAGAACCTTTCCAACAAGGTGCGACCCTCCCCCAGCAGCTCAGAGCACCCTACCCCTCCAATAATTCTAGAAGAGCGCTTCATTAAGCCAGGTTTACCGTAGTCTTTTCTTTCTTTTCGCACAGTTCCAGGCTGTTCCGTGTGCCTTACGGTTGGTCCTTTAGAAGGCACTGCATCTTTGTGTAGGTAACGACTGGAGACGAAGCCGTGGAGCACATTAAAGATTAAAAATACACACAGATCAAAGTTGTGTCTGGTATAAACTGGTGCAGGTATAAAATAAAAAATCGAAACACCGGTGGATCGTCATGCGCGAGGCCCTTGTCGCCCCCGTCATGCAGCCGGCTTTCGGCCCGGGATGAACCTCTAGATTCTGTTCAGTAGTTTTGCCTCCGAAATTCAGCACACTGAGCAGTTTTACTGTGCATTTTCTTCCAGCATTTTCTTTTCATGTGTGGTTCGGCAGAAGAGCCATTGCTGTCTCTGCCATACATCCCTACATTAATCCCTTACTCATCCTCTGTGACGGGTGTTTCCATTTTTTTGTTGTAGTACCTGTTCGCCTGTAGTATAACTCCATGTATTTTGCACACTGCATGTTCTCTGCAAGGAGTCCACACTAAAGAGGACACATCTCCATCATGTCTGTTCCATTATCAGAGACATCCGGCACTAAAAGATTGTCTTTTCTGGGTGAACATGTAACATCCACACAGCGAGAGGTCCCCATGCCCATTCTCGACTTCTGTTTTAAGGGTCCCTCTGTTTTAAAGGAGTGGATCTTTCGGTTACTTCCAGAAAACATTTAGGCTACTCTGGCATGACGCGTCAGAGAATTAAGAGGAAACGTCACTCTTTATTTAAAAAGCACTTTGAGCTCCAGGCAACTGAAAACAGTTGAGAAAACAAGACACAAGGTGCCGATTATAGTTTTGACAGTTTTCTCTGTGTATTTTAGTGTCACAGAACTCCACTCAGTCTCACATCTAGTTTAAAAAACCTGTATACGTGCTAAAAGAATGCGTTCCAAGGGATAATACAGTGCTTTTGCAGAGGATTATGCAGAATGTGCAAAAGGCTTTGTATTATGATCTGAATCTTGAGCTGACCTTTGTGTTTGTGTGTGTGTGTGTGTGTGTGTGTGTATTTGTGTTGGGGTGTGTGTGTGTATTTGTGTTGGGGTGTGTGTGTGTGTGTATTTGTGTTGGGGGGTGTGTGTGTGTATTTGTGTTGGGGGGTGTGTGTGTATTTGTGTTGGGGGGTGTGTGTGTATGTGTTGGGGTGTGTGTGTGTGTATTTGTGTTGGGGTGTGTGTGTGTGTATTTGTGTTGGGGTGTGTGTGTGTGTGTAACAGGTGCGTCAGCTGGAGAGAACCCTCACCATGCGCGACCTGCAGTTGTCTGAATCGGAGCAGGCGCTGCGTGAGCTCCAGTTCTGCACTTACGATGGCGTTTTCGTTTGGAAAATTTCCGATTTCTCACGCCGCAGACAGGACGCGCTGGGGGGGCGATCCCCTGCCATGTTCTCACCAGGTTGGTTCGTCTTGTATTTTACTTGTTCTCAAACTGTTTGTTATAATAGTAACAAGATGGTTCTATAAGATTTAGCCTGTTCAAATGATCCAAGTTTGGAATTTGGAAATGTATGGGGCAGCTGGTGGGCTGGTTGTTAGGCAGTCAGCCCTGAGATCAGAAGGTCATGGGTTTGAATCCCAGGATGGCCCGTGGCACCACTGAGGTACCCTTGAGCAAGGTACCATCCCCTCACACTGCTCCCCGGCGGCCCCGTTGGTGGCAGCCCACGGCTTCACTTGGTGAATGGGTTAAATGAATTAAATGAGTTAAATGGGTTAAATGCAGAGAAAGAATTTCACACTGTTCATGAGTTCACACATAACTTCACTTTACTAGATTTGACTTCATTCCATTCAGGGGTCTATCTGAAAATACCACAGTGAAAAAAACAAAGCCTGGGATCATGTTTTTGCTTTGATATTTTGGAAACATAGATGTCTAGACTTTTGTCACAAACAAATCTTTTTTGATCTGTTATGGTTCTGGTTCAAGGTGAAACCTAAATCTTTCTACCGGAATTCTACGTGTAGTTTTATTTTCAGTGTTTTGATAAAAATGAAACAAACAGTCAATCCTGGGTGTTTCACTTTCATTTAACATCACAGAGTAAAGTCCCCTTTCATTCCCTAATCCTTTTTAAAACGTTGTGTAGTGAGTCAGTGTCTGACCTTTTCGTGTAAAGCATGGGTGTCGAGTCTTATCCACAAGGTGCTGGTATGACTGGTGTGAGGTTTTCATTCATTACATTTAAGGCATTTATCAGATGCTTTTATCCAAAGCGACTTCCGTTCCCTGACTGCAAGGGACAGTCCCTGGAGCAACTTGGGGTTAAGTGTCTTGCTCAGGAACCCAGTGGTGGTGCGCTGGAGGTAGGATTCAAACCCATGACCTCTTGGTCCAGAGGCAAGAATTCTACCCACTAGGCCGCCACCCCATTCTGAACAAGCACCAAGTGGAATCAGGGCTCCTGATTGGAATGGAAACCTCCAGGCCTTTGTGGAGAAGAGTTGACGCCCCTGGTCTAAAGGGACTGTCTAATTCTGTGTGTCTGTTTCAGCCTTCTACTCCAGTAAATATGGCTACAAGATGTGTTTGCGGCTGTACCTGAACGGGGACGGCACAGGCCGAGGTTCGCACCTCTCCCTCTTCTTCGTGGTGATGAGGGGCAAATACGACGCTCTGCTCAAGTGGCCTTTCAGTCAGAAGGTGAGTAACGTGCTCTTAAACTTTCCCGTCTGGATCATTCCTGGTGAATAGCCTCCACGTGTAAACGCACACATCCTCCTCTCTCTCAGGTAACTCTGATGCTGCTGGACCAAAACAACCGGGAGCACATCATCGACGCCTTCAGGCCTGACATCAGCTCCACATCCTTCCAGAGACCCATCAGTGAGATGAACATCGCCAGTGGGTGCCCGCTTTTCTGCCCCCTGGCCAAGCTGGCAGGGAAGAGCTCCTATCTGCGAGATGATACTATTTTCATTAAAGCAATTGTAGATCTCACCGGGCTTTAGTGAGCTGTAAATCAGAATATAATCTTTAATTCTATAACTATATTAATACAACGCGTCATATACTTACCTGAAGCCTATAGACACACTGGTACTGGTCTGCACTGTTTTTGTCAAAATGTTCCTTATACAGTGTCTTGCAAAAGTATTCACCCCCCATGGCATTCTCTTTATCTTGTTCCCTTACAACCTGGAATTCAGAATTTTTGGGGGGTTGTATCATTTAATTTACACAACACAACTACCACTTTGCAGATGCTTTTATTGTCAAACAAGCAACTAGCAACATAACTAGTTTGATATATTTTTAGATTTGTTTAAAACAAGTTTAAAAAAAACTTCATTCATCTGTATTTTTGTTTTTTTGTAGGTCCATCTCTTAAAATTAAATTGAATATCCATTTAAATTCCAGGTTGTAAGGGAACAAAATAGAGGGAAAGCCAAGGGGGGTGAAAACTTTTGCAAGGCATTTTAGGCTTGGCACACCTTACTTTAAACCAGAATCAACATTATTTGAGGAATGTAAAGATCGAGGGCGGCGAAGGAGGGAAAATAAAGTGTATAAAGTTATTATCGCTTACCAAGCTAAGAAATACCTGTAAAATAGCAAGTTTTTCTAAAATCAGTCTGCTTGTACCGTGATAAAGACTTTTAAACTCCAAGTCCAGGTATATGAGAACCGTTTAACCAAACCTGCGTTTGGATTCCACCTTAATCCCAACACTTGTTGTTTTACTGTATATAAATATATTTCCTGTAGCCACAACATAGGACGGATGTGAAATCTACATAGAGATAGCAGAATATAGAATGTATGTCTAGTATTGAACAGGGACAAGAACGGATAAACTAATCATTTCCTGCAAGACTAAGCCCAGCCTACTTTTGAAGCCTAATCTCGTATATTTATGTTGCACATGAGTTTTGTGGTTTTACAAAGAGCATCTGAAAACGGTGCCTGTGTAAGGCAACGGTGAAAGCTATACTGATACTAAGATATAATTAAACATATATAAAAAGTATATGTAGTGTACTGTAATAAGATGTATATATTTTTAATTATATATACAAGACATTTGATGCCATATATATTGATAGATATGTATATAAATATGTATTGCATCTTCAGGTGATAACTGAGGATGAGAATGTACAATAGTAGCAGTAGCAAACGCAGTCATAACTAATAAAAAATACGATCACCAATATCGTAGAGTATCATCATATACTATAAATGACCAATTTCAGGTATTAAAATAAGAGGTCATGTTCAAAGAAGTAGGATAAAGTTCCGCTGTAACTCTGCAGGTGAGATGAGGAGCAACACGGGGTTCGCATGCGATCGTAAGCGATATATATCATAATTGCTTCTGTAGGAAAATACAGTGGACCTCATGACTCAGATTCAGATTCAGACTCAGATGGGCTATAATAAGTAATCCATGACCTTTGTGAAAAAAATTCCATAACCATGCTACTTCATTGACAGGCAAAACCTTTAGAAGATGTCGGCTACACCTGTGGAAAGTGGTGCACGACAGAAGTCTTGAGTGCGAGAGCAACAGAAATTAAGGGTGTCAAGCAATTAAAAAAAAAATGAATCTAAAAACTGTTTCTGCCCTGTTCGTGTGAAGTAATGGTCACATCAGTCAAAAATTTGACCTAATACGCTGAGGGGGAAAAAATCCGCGAGAACAATGATAGAACTAAGCTGCAGTTTAAGACGATGTACAGACAAGCACGACTGTCAAACATTTTAATGTACAGACACGTGTGTGTGTGTGGGGGGGATCACTGTTGGGGGGGGGTCTGG
>JBBPCX010112040.1:0-21158 GCA_037974365.1 Hydrocynus forskahlii
AGGGACAGTCTTACAGTCATTAGTTACAGAGACAGTCTTACAGTCATTAGTTACAGTGACAGTCTTACAGTCATTAGAGCAACTGTCTTGCTCAAGGACACAAGGTTCATAGGCAAGTGTTGTATCCACTAGGCCACTACCACCCTGTTTATGGTTTAATTATTTAAGATGTTACCACTCACAGAATTGGTGGCATTTATCCATTTGTTGTTTTTATGAAGGTGTTTTAGGAGACACATAATGACTGATGTTTAGATTATTCTTCACAGAGGGCTCCAAGTCAAACTCATTCCTAATGCGTTCCTGCTGCCAAGCCTGTTTTTCATTTGTTTTGCCCTGTGTTTCTTATGTATTTCCTAAACCTCTCAGTAAGCTGTAATTGCTGTTACCATACCACAAAAATGCCAGTTTACAGAGTTGAATTTCTTACTAATAGAAAGAGCTACAGGCATGAACTGGAGAATGAGTGGAATGTTTAAGTTAATACTGCACCATTTGTCCTTTCAGTGGCCCAAAGGCTTCAACCAGGCAGAGCGTGGGAAGTCCAAAATTCTATAAACAACTACATCAGCTTTGCATTACATGCAAAAATATTGTTCATTGAATTGCTGCCTTATGAGTAAGTATTTTAAGATATTCACTCTTACCAACATCTTAGTTTAATTAGACACTAGCTTTTGTTACTTGTTTAGTCACACCTTCAGGACAAAAAATAATAACTGTGTCAAAATGTTAAATAGAAGTGGCATATTACAATAGTATAACCCTAAATATGCCCACAAATATGCTCCCAAAACATTTTAATTTCATTTTAAACTCCGTTTAATACATTACCCTTAACAAAAATGTAAAGGTAAACCCGTATCCATACTTTACAGTTTACACTGAACTCCTGCAGTGCTAGAATGTAAATACTGATGTTCCCCCTGTATAGACTGGACTGTAATTCATGCAGCACGTTTTCTTTGGTATAAGCAGGTAAATACAGTAATAAATTAATTTAATTTACTGTAATAAAAATACAGGGCTTTGAGAGGAACAAAACGAAAAACAGGAGAACACTTGAGATGCTCCACGCGGGAAACTGATGCGGGAATGCTGGACTGCAGCTGCCAGAGATGAGTGTTCTCTCGACAGTACAAAAAAATTCATAGTTATATTTTAGATGGAAATTTTATATTTATAATATAAGCATGTACATAATATTTGTTACAAAATTAGTCAATTATATTTTTCTTAATAATTTAGCACTAAAATGCATTTAAAATGATATATTGCCACGAAAAAAGCGAGGAAAAAAAACCTTTGTGTTTTCCATGGACAATAATTAGTTTAGTGTCGCGACGCGTTCTGTCGCGGCGCGGAGGCGGTTCCAGGGACTGGACAGGGGGCGCCTTGTAGCTCCGGCGCGACCAGAATGCCATTTTACACTGACGGACACGGACACAGAAGCAGGTTGCACCACACCGTGACTTTACTGACACCCTTACAGACACTTACACGTTCGACGTACAGACGTTCAGACTTTTATCGACAATACAATGACCGGACAAACCAGAAAGTAACCCAAAGCAGAATATATACAAGAACTCAAACCAGGAACAACCAATGAACAGACAGAACAGAACAGGGGACACGTGAAACAGATAATACAAATCAAGACACAAACAAGGAACAGGGGTGACCCCTACTGGCCACCCCATGAAACAAAACCCCAGAATACAAAAACCAGAACTACACAAACCCGAAAACAGAAACCCCACATCGTGACATTACCCCCCCCTCTAAGACGCCCTCCTGGCGTCACCCCACCCTGGAACGCGGCCGCCTGGCCGCCCTGGAGCATGTCGCCGCTCGCGGCCGCCTCGCCGCCCTGGGACACGCCGGCCCTCTCGTTAACCTGGGACGCGGCGGCCCTCTCGCCGCCCTGGAACCAGTGGGAGGTTTGATAGTAGCCAATCCGAAAACATTATTTATTTCTTCTTGCTGCTGATTGGCTAGTGCCATTTGACGCATCCCTCACTGTACTCAGAGGCGGGAGGTTTGAAAGTAGCCAATCCGAAAACATTATTTCTCCTTGCTGCTGATTGGCTGTTGCCCCGTGATGCTGTAGACCAGAATTTCCCCCGTGGAGCATCTCGAGTGTTCTCGTGTTTTTCATTTAGTTCTTCTTAAAACCCTGTATTTTTATTACTGTAAATTAAATTCAGTTATTACTGTATTTACCTGCTTATACCAAAGAAAACAACAGCGCATACCAAAGAAAACACCCGTGCATGAATTACAGTACAGTCTATACAGGGGTAAGGTTGGTATTTACATTCTAGCAGTGCAGGAGTTCAGTGTAAACTGTACAGTTTAAAATGACATTAAATTGTTTTGGGAGCATATTTCGGGAATATTTAGGGTTTACACTATAAAAATAGGCTTTTTTTTTTTTTTACCACATCACTACACGCGGGTGCTCTTGGAACGTAGGGGATTACTGAATACATGTTTTAGAAAGGATGGACATGGAAAGGATGGACAGAAAGTTTTTTTTTTTCAATTTTGTCCTCTCTCTCAAAGATTAGAGCAATAAAAGTATTGTTTATCTTTACTGGTGGTCTACTAGGTCTGGTACGACTGTTAGGGGTTTCATGTTTTCTTTGCCTTTAAATATGTTTTTTGTTCCAGTTTTGGGCATTTGCAAGGCAGCTGAGGGGTGTGTGGGTAGCAGCTTGTGTAACATTTCGTTTTGAATGTCAGTGAAAGCTGCACAAAAGTAAAGAGTGGACAAATTAAACACTCACAAATTATACAAATTATACTACGATGTTATACTTATTGTAAAGTACAATCATTATGCTAATTACTCCAGTCATTATCATTATTTTTTTGATTTGTCTTTATTCAACGAACGGCTGAGCTCCATGGCTCATCAGGAATTCCTCCTGACTCCTGGGGTTTCTATTCCGCCCCTCAGACTCATCACCGTGAGCCCTGCATAGCTTTAGCAGATGCTGACAGAAGAATCCAAAATTATTGAGATACTCTAGATTGATAGTGTTCCCCGAACAGCTGTTAGGAAAGAATCACAATGATTTCAGCAGAGATAAGAATAAAGAATAAATCAAAGAATTACAATGTATACTAATTTATTTTATTATATTTTAGATATTTATTTTTATTAACTTTTACTTTCCCTTTCACGGAAACATAAACTTTGCGCTTTTCTTTGTGCCCGAAAATGACATTTGGGGAGGTAAAAAGAACCATTTACAAATGTGAGAAGCACCCATAAATTTAAAACACTTTGATTTTAAGGCAAACTTTTTGCTTATTACCTAGGAAATATTTCAGTGCTAAAAAAAAAAAAGAGTCTTTTTGTTTTTCTTTCAGTGGGACCCAGTAAGTTTATAAGAAACTTTTAATCCAAAGCAGGAGGTTGGGGTAGAGGTCTAGTGGGTAGTGTGCTTCCCTCTGGACCAAGAGGTCATGGGTTTGAATCCTACCTTCAGCACACCACCACTGGGTTCCTGAGCAAGGCCCTTAACCCCAAGTTGCTCCAGGGAGACTGACCCCTGTAGTTCAGGAACGGAAGTCGCTTTGGCTCGAAGCGTCTACTAAATGCCGTAAATGTAAATGTAAGGTTAGGTAGCAAAAGACAAATTAAGTGCAATTAAGGTGTATTAGCTGATTTGAGGTGTTAAATATTAAGAGAGGAGGTGCTTTGGAAGAGGTGAGTGTTTAAGAGCCTCCTGAAGATATATTTCCTTGGAGCAAAGCAATGGGCGAGATGTAGCATAAGCATGTATAAGCCTATAAGCCTATTTAATTGAATTCAGGAAGGTGGATGCAGATTCAGAAGTCCCTCTAGGCACTTTTCCATAGGCACACAGGAAATGTGCCATTCCTAAACCATACTGTGATGGCATAAAACTTGCAGCAAGGGGTATCTCAGCCAGATATTAGAGTTTCTGACGCGTCAGTAGCGCAGTTCTCTGCTGATGGAATCGAACCAGTGGAGCTGCTTTTGATAGTGTTGTCTTTTATTATTTATAGTCTTGTTTGGGCTTTTTATATTTTTCCATAGCATTATTTAGGTGTGCGACGAAAACCTAACCCAGCAATGTCTTGGTACCCTTTAAAGATAAATTTGTTCGAGTGATAGGAAACTCCCACTTCTCACAACGGGGCTGTGCCCGTTCAGAAAAGAGGCGCAGTTACAGACTTCCATCTTACTTTGTTTTCTTTTTATTTACATTCGATACAAAAACGGCACGATGGCCATGACTCAAAGTAAGGCAAAAACTGAACGGAACACACAACTCCGAGACAACGTAAGGGTGGACTGACAAAGAACATAAGACTCAAGGTCCTATATATACACAGAACAAATTAAACTCCAACCAGATCTCAAATAGTCCCCAGCCATTGCTGGGCGTCATAGAATAAAATCCACTTTCAAAATAAAATTTCAACATGTTTACAACTCAGTGGCGGCCTCTAGTGGCCACTGACTGGGGATGTGACACCACTGAAATTTATCTTCAGCCCAAACAGACAGTCGTGCTTGTACTTTGTCAACATCACAGTTGTTAGTTTGTATCTTTATTAGTTTGTTTTATTTCTGCAAGGACAGTAAAAAGCAGTGGCTGCTTTCCATGTTGTGATGACATTTTGACCAAGCAGGGATGCAGGCAGCTCGGCTTTGGCCTGCTTTCGGCCCTACCATCAAGCAGCATGGGTACGGGTCGCTTTATTTGTGGGCAAACATACCGGAAAAACCTTTGCTCTCGGCACGGCATCCCTACATACAAGTACAGCCCAATCCAGACTCTTCTCTTCTGTGGGTCCCCGCTGGTGGAATGAGCTGCCGAAGCCAACAAGAGCAGAATCCCTCTCCATCTTCACAAACCTCCTGAAGACTTGTCTGTTCAGAAAGCACCTCCTCTCCTAATGCACTATCTATCTTCTTGCACTACTCCTACACAAATATTTTAGCACTTAGAACTCGCCTAAGTTTCTCCCACTGTCCTGAAACTTGAGTGTTTCCTCGTATTGTAAGTCGCTTTGGATAAAAGCGTCTGCCAAATGAATGTAATGTAATGTTTATTAAATAATGTACTGAAAGTGGAAAATAATTTCGGAGGTGCTGCTGATCTTATCATTGTAAAAAGCAATCTTGGCAGCCCTGATGCTAGATTAAAGAGAAGATAGGATGAGGATGAGGCCACTGGATTTATGCCATTTTCTCTCAGCAGCTCTGAGGAAGGCTCACAGCTTTCAGCGGACATAGGCGATCGGGACATGAGTTCAGTGTAGGACAGTTTTGAATATGGTCCAATTCTTCACGAGCTTCGTGGGTAGGAGGGCTGGAAACTCCTTTCAGATCAATTGAAGACAACAGAGAAAGAAAATCAGCAGTGACTGGACTGTTTAAGTGGATGTTCATATCACCTAGGGTATTCAGAAGTGGAAGACAACAGTGTGCCTAGCTCATCCGTACGTTACATTACACTACATTCATTTGCCAAACACTTTCAACCACATACAGTTTCAGAAAACACTCAAGTTCCAGGACAGTGTGAGAACCAGAAGAGAGTTCCAAGTGCTAAAATCTTTATGTAGGAAGTAGTGCAAGACGATGAGTCTTCTGGAGGTGTTTGAAGATAGAGTGTGATTCTGCTGCTCTGGTCGGCTCTGGCAGCTCATTCCACCATCGGGGAACCAGAATGAGTCCAGTCTGTATTGGGTTTGCTTGTGAGTTAGGTTGGCAGAGCCACACAACGTTCCATAATATCATCCATTTGTCCCGATGGACAGTAAATGACAACCATATGAACCATATCTTCAGAAGACCAAGCTTGTTCTCCATTATAGAAGATGTCCCTCTCCTCTGGCCAACATGTTCCTTCCTTAATTTTGCTTGCTTCATCCCTTGCCATGACTCATGACCTTTGTTTTTTCAGCACTAATCCTAAAACATATTTTTATTATCTCCTGGACTAGATCTGCAGTTGTACTCTAACAGGACAATATCATCATCAAGTCCAGATAACCCAGGCAGTCCTGATCCATCCCGCTAATTCCCACTCAATGAATATGGTTGCAATTACAACAAACCTACTTGACTTGACTTGATGCATGCACCTGCCTTCCTCAAGAGAAAGTCCAGTGGAACCAAGAAGAGTAGCAGTGTAAACAATGCACCCTTGTCTTTTTAAGAGAAAAAAATTTGGTGTGGCCCATTCCCAACTTCGATTACACAACTTGACCGCAGGTCAGATTCCTGCATACAGTGATGATGTAGCACTTGATACATCCTCCCAAAAGGACCAATGATGGATGCTGTCTAAGGCTTTTTTGAAATCAATAAAAGTTGACGACAAGTGGCTGGCAGTATTCAACACAAACCATATTTTGCAGGGCAAAGATCTATTCCGTGCAGATTTGCTTTGCTCTTCTCGTTGGTGTTGAGCGAGTGCCGTCTTGAGTGTTCACAACAGGACTGCACAAAAAACCTTTCCAGAAACGTAGAGAAAAGTGGTTCATCTCAAATTGGTACACTGTTGGTACAGATGTTGCCCTTCTTTGGGGTCTTTACTATAGAGCAGGGAACTCCAGTCCTGGAGGGCTGTGGTTCAGCACGTTCTGGTGATTTCCCTGCTCAGAAACACCTGGCTCACCTCCTAGTTAGTTGTCTGGTTTAGTGAATGTGTTTGAGGAGGAGAACCATCAAACTGTGCTGGACCGGAGCTTGACACCCCTGCTATAGAGCCGCTTTCCCTGTTCTCGAACCACTTCTCCATTTATCAAGCCCATGCTGAACTAGTGCATGTCCACCAATTTTCAGCAGTTCCAGGGTGATTTCATTTAGGACCACTGCCTTTATTGTTCATTAGACTTTTGAGCGCTAACTTCACTAATTTGACTGATTTCACCAAAGATGAAAGCGTTCACTGCCTATTTGGCTCTTCTTGAGTGCTCTGAAGATTGCTGCTCTTGTTTTTTTATGGGAACGTGGGAATTATTCTGGTTCCCTGTCAGCTCATTCATGATTTGTGTTACTGATGCCAAATACCATCAGTATGATTTTGTTTATGCGCTGTATAGCTATAAAAGACAGACCAAAATTATTCTCACAGTATACAAAAAAGGTGGGACACGAAGACACACATGCAGCACCAGCAAGTACGAAGCCAATTCCACTTCGCACTCCACTTCAGAAGAAGTGATTCACACATAGTACTTTCTTGAGCACTTACATCATCTAGCCTAAACGGTTCCAGACATCCTAAAATGTAATGTAAGGCTTTTCTTAGATGCTCTGCTTTGTTGTGGACTGCACTACAGTTAAATGACAACACAGAAATAGGGTTGTTTCCATCCAACTGTAAGGATGAGGTTTCAACCCCAGTCTTTTCTGGTTGTTGTTTTTTGTTGATTGTATTTTGCATGGAAAAAGATCAACAAAGAGATTATCGAAGCTTTGAAAAAAAATTCTAATCTTAAGCAGAATGCGTCATGAGTGTTGGGCTTCATAATGAAATAATAATAATGATAATTTCATCACAAATAAGCTCTCAACTCCATCAGTGTCCTGAAATGGAATCAGGAGGGCAATAAAACTGCTTAGCTTGCTTTTGGAGGCCCGTGGTTTCCAGTTTATAAGTTCATGAACAATTAAGGAGAGGTTTCTTCTCTGCTTTGCATCAGCTCTCAAAGAACTTGAACCTTCTCCATTCTGTAACCAGTCCAAGGAAGGAGATTAACTGAAGTGTTATTCTTCATTAAACTGCTTATAAATATCAATGGTCAGCGTTTGCCAGGTTGTCCAATTTGGTCAACACACTATTTCTAGAAATACTGGCTCAATCTCTCACTTCAGCAGGTGGATATCAATGAGTTGTCACTTGTAATAGTGTGTTAAAACACCGATGCTAATTAATGGCATCAGAATGACAGAACTGAACTGAAATGTTTACAGTGTAATAATTCAGTAAAAATAATATTTATTTCAAATCAAATGGCTCCAGACTACACATTCCAATCTGAATGATCTCACTCTCCAACTGTGAGCAACCTAATGAGGAAGAGTAAGGGAAAGTGAATGAATAACACTGCTGGCTTGGCGCGAACAGACAAATTACACATTACACGCAGAAATTACCAAGGTCTAGCCCTAGAATATTTTTTTACCTTAAAAGGTATCAGTAGGTTTGGGGCCATTTCTTCCAATAAGAGTAATAAAAAAATGCCGTGGGCCTCTGAGCAACAAGGGACCCAGCCTGTAAGTAATTATTATTTTTTGTAAGCAATTACATTTTTTCATGTTTTATAATGTATGTTACAGTCGTGACATGAGCTGAAACATATCTTGTGAGGATTTTTTCCTAAATAGGATGCCCAGGCACCTTTCTCTTTATAGAGCTGAATTCTAATTAAAATATATTTCTTTTATTCCTTTATTACTTTTAACCTAATCTAAATTAATGGTAATAATTTAATGGTTGTTCATTCTTACATTAAAATTAGTATTCCTCTTTTCCCCATTTTTATTTTATTCATAGTTCTCCTTAAGTTTTATAATAATAATAATAATTATTATTATTATAATTATTATTATTGTTATTATTATTATTATTATTATTATTATTGGTGAATTTTGGAGCTGCTTCTCCTCGAAGGCTCTTTGCCATAGCGAGATTAATCAATAGGGAGAGAGAATCTCCGAGTGAGCACTGTGACGTCTCATTCTGTGGGCTATGGCAGACTAGAAGGGCCTAAAAGTAAAAAAAGCAGCCACAGTGCAATCTACAAAGATGGCAGGCTCATAAACAGCCTGCTAGCCAGCTAGCTGCTATTCAGCTCAGGTAGCTTATTTGCAGCTGTATCTTAACTTTTCTGGGTGAAGAATGTGTTCATACAGAGCCTTAAGGTCACTAAAGTGTGGTAATGTGACAGTTTCAGTTAGCCAGCAATTTTTGTGCTGGACAGAAGTTTTTTCTGATTCTCTGAGCTCTGTCACTTCGTAGCCCCGCGTGTACCACCCCAGTGGCCGCTCATACTTACAGGGAGTGCTGGAGCCTAATAAGGAATCTGAACCAGGGCATTCTTGCTATGAGGTGCTAACCAATGCACCAACATGCAGCCACTACTGCATAATACCATCCTTAATTGCAAATAAACATTGCTTAAATTGGTTCAGAGATCCATCACCCTGGAAAGTTCAGATTCAGCTCTAATTTCTTTCTTTTCTTGAACACAGAACGTTTAGTAACTTTGTGGCTCCCAAGTGGCGAAACTGTCTAACTGCCCAGCCTCTAAGAGAGCTGAAGTTTCACTCCTGGAAATGCAACGCTCTCGTCCCTCTCCCCCTTCTTCTTAGGGGCATCATGCAGTGGGGAATCTCAGCCTGCAATAAAAACACTGGCCATATTGGGGGACAACAGATTTGAGATTTGAATTTCTCAGCATTTCTTCAGTAGAAATTTACTTATCCTTGAAGGACAGCTTATAGGAGGCGGATGTGAAAATAAAAACAATGAACAGCATTTGATCAAATGAAAACATAACAAAAAAGAACCCCAGCAGATATATAGTCTTCTCGAAGTTTAGGCCCGCTGCTGTTAATTGGCCAGAACAGTTTTGTTCAAAGGCAAAATTGAGTGGCAATAAGTGCATGTTTTCCTCACAGACTGTGACGGATTTCCAAATGACTCATTAGAGCCGTAGAAAGGGTTTCTATCTGATGTTATTGGTTAATATAATTTTAATATAAATTTAATACTAATTTTATGTGCATTGCCTCAATTTCAGTCACCCTTACAGGCTTCCTTACCCAAATCTGGTGAGATTGGTGCTAAGCATAGTAGAAGACATCCAGGATGCTACAACATGTAACGCCATTTAATTTTTTTACTGACTTCCCAATTGATGCATGAGGTAGATCTTTCTTGGAATGAAAATCCCCCGGCTTTCAGGGTTTCATGTTGTTTCACATGCCCAGAAAGAAACATTTTATTGAGAAATCTGTCTTTTTTTATTGAGCCACCTTTCTGAAGATCTCGTAACTCATAAGGTCAAACTAAGATGCTGGCAAGTACTTCACTGGATGAAACATCCTGTTTTCCCAGCAAATATTACTCATATGGTTTATATGTGGACTGTTCATGAATTTTACAAGGTCTGCTGGGTGATGAAGGCTTTAATGAAGGCAACATGCAAAAGGAACTTCTGTTCCAAATTGGCTGCAACATAAACAGAAAATAACAGCACGTCTGAATAAAGGCTTACCGCACTCAGTGGGCACTGGTGTTTGGTTCTATTTGTTGTTTATTTTAACAGTTTAATAGACTTTATCAAACTTGCTTGAAGACATGACAGAGCTCACTTTTGGTGTTGAGTTGCAGAAGTCAGGAAGTCATGAAATGAAAAGGTGTCACTAATATCTGTTCAAGGGTGGTCCCATGGTGGGCTCTTTCCATTCATGGAAAGGGCAGGAAGGGAAACCAGCAAACTGCACAGCTACAGATGGGCCACAGTCAGTAATTATATTCCAACAAAGTGCACTTACACAGCAGTCACTCTTAAACTGGTCCACAGGGATCTCCAGATGGTCCAGGTTTTTCTTTACACAAATGACTTGCCAGTTGGGTTAGAGTAAAAACTCTGGATTGTTTGGTAGTCCCTGAGGGCCAGTTTGAGAACCAATGCTATGTAAGAGGTAAAAATGACCAATGAGTGCAAGTACAAGGTGAGTGTGCCAAATTAAATTAAAGCTGGCATTCTGTTCTGTGACCTCAGTGTTGTTTTAATGGCCGAAAACCACGACGAAAACATGTTTTCAGCAACTAAATAAGACTAAATTAAAATGTTCTTTTGAAAAATGTCATTAATAAATAATGAGATCATCGCAGAGGTGGAATTTAGTACTGCAGGCCTATAGATTTTCATCCAATGATAACTTGCTTGGCAACTTAAATCAGGGCAACACTCGGAAGAAGAAAAATAATAGATGTCCAACCATCCATCCATCCATCCATTCATCCATCCATCCATCCATCCACCCATCCATCCATGTTCAGCTAAATTACAACCTCAAGAGGCATTTGAAAGTGCACCATCATATTAAAGGAAATTACAAATCCAAAATCAACTTGAAGGCTTGACCGTGCTAACTAAAAGCGGACTGTTAAATTTTCTCATTCACTGCACATTAATTGTGCATGTCTTTATATCTTTATATTCATATTTATCTTCAATCAAGATCAATGTGAACATGTTACTTCTGTAATGTAATTACTGGGATAGCTTCTTAATATGGGCCACCCTTTACTTCTCTAAGATAGACAGCAGAGTTAGATACAAGAAGGGACCACTCTTGCCTCGCCCTCGCCATTCGCTCTTCGTGTAGCTCTTGAAAACAGTTGGTTAAATGATGGTCCTGTATTTTGTTGGGTTTAAGAAAGGTTGACAGAGGTGTCTTTGGAATTTGGCATACCAAGAATGCACTTCATTAAAATGTAACAAAAACATGACGAAAAATGAATGTACTAGGACTAAATCCAAGGCTTAATCAAAATCTCCTGCCAAAATGGACACTGTATAACTTGAAAGACATCGATTCACAGCAACCCTGGAGTCCAGGGCCAAAATAATACAAGTCATGTCCTTGTGCAATAATTTACAAACTGCAGTGTGTCAAAGAGAGCCTGATCTTACTTCTGGTTGAATGGCCTTAAACACAGGTGCATCCATCAGTGTTATCTGGCTCTGTGAAAGAAAAGGAGAACCTTGATTAAATCACGCAGTAGTCGCATAAATTATAAAGAACTTTTCTACAGGTTATACGGTACACAAGTGGTGAACACAATCCATCAACATGGTTTCTACAGTGTGGAAGATTAAGAGTTCACAGTGCCAGACATGATCTCTAAGAACTTGGTCTGAATGTGGATGGGAACGTGCCCTTGTTAGTGTGGAAACAAACAGAGTCTGAAATTTCAAAACCAGTGCAGTGGCCCCTGAAGGCGAACCTGTAGAGAGTGTAGAGCGTGCCGCTGCAATCTGTCCAACAGATGATGAGCCTGCTGGTGATGTCATGGATGTGCGCTAACTTGACTGAAAAGGCCCCTGACTAACAAAAAAACCCAACACAAAACAAAAAGGTCGGACCAAGACGTGACTAAAGACTACATCTAGCATTCAAAATGTGTCTGTCATATATGGGCAGTCATTGTCTACATCAGCACAAATCAGAGTTTTATGTTAGGCCAATCTTTTTGAGACCTCTATAGATCGTCTGAACACTCTTTTGAGCCAGCTGACCATCTTTCGAGCTTTATCTTTTGTTTAGCACATCAGACTTCTCGAGACTTCTCTGACAAGACTAAACTTGTCCCGAAACATTCATTTTAAAAACTGAACATTGTCCTTTTAACTATATTACACTACACTAACTACACTAATGGTTCACCCTTTTCTCAGTTTGTCCTCAGTGTCTGAGCCACAGTTTGTTTCATGGTCCAGCTTGGAAAAGGATTAACCAACTGTCACGCCCAGATCGAACTTCCATGGCTCAAGCACATTCATCTTCGGTCCGAATACTGTGGTTCGAGCACATTTTACTCCAGCTGGAATCCCATGGCTCAAACGCATTTAACCTCGCCTCTTGGAATACTGTGGCTCCAGTAAATTTAACCAGAATCCCATGTCTCAAGCAAGCTTACGTCCAATCGGAATCCCATGGCTCGAGCATATTTAACCCTTATTGGAATCCCGTGACTCTTGCACATTTCAACAGTTTTGGAACGCATTAATATAACCTGCATCCTCTGTCTCTGAACATGGACGAGCATGGCAATAAAACCTCACATCACATGCACCATGAGAGGAGCCACAGACCACTGAACTGCAGATTTTGGTTCAGATCCATTGCATCACTAGTATTTGGCAATATGTTGCCTTGTTTGTTATACTGATTTTATTCTGGCTGGTAAAAGTGCATAAACTTGGTGGGCTTTAGAGGGAGAAGCATGTGAGCCGATTCTTGCCAGTGGTGGCTTTTAACACAATCCAGATTGATATTCTTGTTATAAGATCACGTCTGGCTTTGTGAGATCACTGGTCACAAAGACCCAAGAAAGTCCTTTGAAGCGAATCATTGCTAGTCAGCATGGTATTCACTTCTGCGGCTGATCTAATCAAAACATCGTACATGACGTTTGTTTCATATGTTTGTTTTCTCTGATTCTCTGAGCACTTTCTTTTCATGGCCCCTACTGCATAAACCCATCTTTAATTGCAAACTAACATTGTTTAAGTTCAGCTCTAATTTCAGACACCCTCACAGTCTTCATTACCCACACCTGGTGAGAAAGATTGGGATTGGTGCTAAACTCTGCATGGTAGAAGACATCCAGGATGCCACAGCGTGTAATGCCATCAACAGACGGGTCTAAGGCGAGAGGTTAAAAAATCTTTAATTGCAAATGAACATTGTTTAAATAAAACACAGATCTATCACCTCGGAGAGTTCAGATTCAACACATGTGGCTCTAATATTCACTCTTACAGTCTTCATTACTCAGATCTGGTGTGATAGTTTAGGCTTGGTGCTAAACTCTGCATGGCAGTAGACATCTAGGACAAGATTATGTGGCTGATCTATTAAAAAACCCACACAAAGTTAAATGACCAGTGTACATGACATCTGTTACACAGTTTGAGGTGGAAAGTCTCAGGTAGGTATGAAGTTGCTCACACTCACCGCAAACTCCTCTGGCGTCACCTTTAGCACATCAAACACAACCGCATCATAGCTTTTGGCATGGTCACTCGGTCCATCCAGGGACAGCAAGCTGCTGGTACCCTACAACAGACACAGGAAGTGAGAAATGACCTACTGTTGAATTCTGCTGAAGCAACCAATAAAGTCAAGATCCTTTCTCACATCCATCAAGAGATCAATGTGTCTATCCACACAGAGGATAGTTCAAGTGAAAGATTCAAGATTCCTTATTTGTCACATGCATAGTTCAACACGCAGTGAAATGTATCCTGAACCTCTCCTTTTTCATGACTATGCAACATTATGAAATATGTACAAACGTTAATTTTAAAATCAAATCTAAATAGGAGTAAAACAAGGAACACAAGAATATGGAAACTAAATTAGAGTATTTCAAGTTATATGTTATAAGTGCAGCAACACTGTTTAGCAGCTAGTATAATTCTTAACAGATATAAACCACATTTTTTTTTATTATTTTTTTTTTTTTACAAAGGCCAAGTTGTTTTTGTGTTTAATTTATGGCAATGGAAGTCACAAGGCTGACAATCTCTATAAACATCCCTCATTTGCCTTTGTTACATAATATTATACCCTGCCAGTAGGAGAGCATAATTTTAACTGGACAATATTCAGATACTATATCTACATCTGTATAAAAGAATCTGCCTCCCAAGCATGTGTTTGAGAGGCCCAGCGTGCTTTTCCAGTGTTAATTATGGTCACTACTTCCCCACACGGGGTGAAAGGCAACATAAGGCCTTCGGGAGAGCAATTCAGCAGGCTGTGCATGGTTTTTATGAGTCGTGTAATGAGAGGTGAATAGAGTGGAGGGGTTGGAAAGGTCGGTTGGATGCCAGAGTTGCTACCTCATCTCCACGGTTAGTCTTTAAATCCAAAGACTTTGTTAGAGGGATGCAACACTACTGCTAAAATATAAACCACCCATCACAGAACATACGGCATGCTTGGGTGGAAATAACCAAAAGCCGTCACATCATGGCGTAGAAGAAAGAAAACACGGTCAAGTAAATCTGAGTATGTTTATGTGCTTTTCTGAAATGTGGCAAGCGTTCTTGGCATTTTTGGTTACAGTTAAGTTATGGGTGAGGGTCAGGCTTAGGCAATGTGTTTGGTTGAAGATCAAAGGAAAATAACAAGCTTTTCTCCAAAATCTCTATATAATTAAACTTCTGAGATGTCATCCAAAGTGGTTTGATGTAAAATTTAAAAAAAGGTTGAGGTCAAGGCAACCTCAAAACTATTGTCAGGGATCCCACAATGTATTTATAACAATTTCACGTCATAACTTTTCTGAGAGGGATCTTTCTGAGGCATAAAACCCTTCAGATGTCTGAACCCTTCCATGAGCCACCACTGTGAAGTGAGGAAAACTCATCTTTTTTCTGATAAACAACATTAACAGCATTCAACATTCTGCATCATTTTGTGAATCATTCTCGCAAGTGAATCATGCAAGAATTTCTTGTTAAAACGATTTCTACCTTGTCCACTTTATCATAGTTACTGCTGGTGATAATGTAAATCAATTCTACACACAGCTGATTTCAGTGAAAATCCAAAAACAGACTAATCTCACCTGCATTTACATGACTCCAGAAAAGCATTTCAGTAATGTAAGTATAAGTATCTATCCACACAGACAATAGTTCAAGTGAATGGTTCAAGATTCAAGATTCTTTATTTGTCACATGCATAGTTATACAAGTACAACACTCCTGAACCGCTACATGTACAAACTTTAGTTTTAAAATCAAATCTAAACAAGAGTAAAACAACTTAAACAAGGACCACAAGAATATGGAAGCTAAATTAGAGTGTTATAAGTTATAAGTTATAAGTGAAGCAACAATGTTTAGCAGCTAGTATAATTCTTAACAGATATAACCACTTTTTTACAGAGGTCAGGTTGTTTTTGTGTTTCATTTATGGCAAAGCAACAAGGTTCCTTTTTTCCAGATGCTGAAACGCATTTCACTACACTTTATTTACCAAAGCATTACACAAACACCTCAAAGCTGTTGCAGTGTTTATCTGGGCTGCATATCTGCATACTCTGTTCCTGTCAATCGGTATTCCCGAAGCCCTGAAGTCTAGAATGAATTAGGCTCTGTTTCCTGGTGAAAGCACTACTTCAGCATGTTAGATCGATAAGATCTGCAGTCAGTCTAAATTTGGGAATGGCAGGAGAGAAGGATTGTACTTCTGGTTTGGCAACACACCTAAATACATACGAGCACCGTCGTCCTGATTACCTTAACAGTTAAGTATCAATGCACTGCAGTAATGGTGAAAAAAGAGAAATTTACCTCTGAGGAGGAGGAGCTGATACTGGTACCATCCGAAAGGCCGTTTCTACGGTACATGTTGGTGGGCGAGCCACTGGGGGCACACGCCAGGGCAAAGGTGGCCCTTAGCCGGACCCCACAAATAAACAATCATCCATTCCTGAAAAGAAAGAGACAGAGACCAAGCTGATTATACAGTTTTGCTAAAAGGAGCATAGGAGGATACTGGGGCTCATGGCACAGCACAGCCTGTATCTAATCCTGCAGGGACGCAGGAAGTGAAGGATTGGAGCAGGATGAAGCACCCCAAAATGTCAGAACTGTTTAGAATCAGAATCACTTTATTGATCCCGCCCAGACACAGAAACGAGAACAATATAAAATAGCATAAATCAAAAGTCAAAATAAACTCTCCAGATATGTATACTCAGAAAATGCTTACTAGTTTAGACACAATGCTATGATCCTTAAGAGAAGTGGATATTAATGTAAATAAATAAAAGAATAAAATGACTGCTAAAATTTACTAGAAAACACAAATAGTGATATGAAGTCTATACCAAGTCTGTTATTACACCTAATAGTGACATTCACTACATGCACAAAAGTATTGGGACGCTTGACCATTACATCAACAGAAGCGTTAATGGCACTGCATTCAAATCCATAGACTTTAATGTGGAGTTGGTCCCTCATTTGTAGCTATAACAGCTTCCACTCTTCTTCGAAGGCTTTCCACAAGATTTTGGAGTTTCTGTGGGATTTTGTGTCCATTCATTCTGTAGAGCATTTATGAGGTCAGACACTGATGGACGAGAAGGCCTGGATCACAATCTCCATTCCTGTTCATTTCAAAAGTGTTGGATGAGGTTGAGGTCAGGGCTCTGTACAGGCAAATTTGGAAGCATGGCGTTATCCAAAATGTCTTGGTCTGCTGAAGCATTAAGATTGTCCTTCACTGGAAGTAAGGGGCCTAGACCAAACCCTGAAAAACAGCTGTGTCCCAATACTTTTGTTCATATAGTGTACATAGTGACATTGCACATGAAAATGATACTGTATAAGTAGTGACACAAGTGACATAAGCAGTGATAATGCACATGGTAAGACTATAGTGGTTCCTAGCCTCCTTGTTCTGAACTCTGAGTGTAACTTGTTTTTCTATAACAAACTAGGTAAAATGTAAATGCCCTGCAGTGGCAAATAGCTTTGGTTTGAGATTTACAAGAAACATTTGAGCTCTCTGTAACTGTGTTAAAGGGAACACCGCTGTCCTTATTTGTTTAAAGTGTTTGGAAACCAAATGTTACAACACTTTTGTTCATATAGTAGTGCTTTAAAAATAGTGGGGCGCAATACACTAATTTTAAATAAATTTTTTAATTTGGCGTATAAAAATCGCATTTACAAATTTTAATCGATGCTCAGTGATTAATCGCAATGTTATATACAAAATTAAATAAATAATTCAAAAGTAGTGTACTGCGCCCCTCTATTTTTAAAGTACTGCTATATGACAAAAATGTAGTAACATCTGGTTTCCAAACACTTTAAACAAATAAGGAGCTTTTTGACAGCAGTGTTCCCTTTAACATAGTAATGGGTATAGTAAAGTAATGGGACGCCTGACGAAACCAGCCCAGACATAGGTGTTGCTTGCTGCTCGCACCTCAAGCACAAAAAGCACCGAACTTTCAAAACAGAAGGATAAAAAAAAAAAACCCTGCGTTAACGCACGATAAAAGAATTGTCGGCGTTAAGTAAACAATGCGTTAACGTGCCCAGCCCTGAGATATATATATATATATATCGATAGATATATAATTTTTAATGCATTTTTGTGCAAAATTATTAATAAAAATATAATTTACTAACTTTGTAACAAGTAACTCGCATCTTGGTAGGGTGAAACGCCCCTGTACTCAGAGGCGCGAGGTTTGAAAGTAGCCAATCCGAGAGCAATCTTGGGATTCGAACCCACAACTTTCTGATCGTAGGGCGAATGCCCTAACCACTGGGACACAAGATGGGTACCTGTATTCCTAACTGCCCTCTGCTTCATGAACGGGTTAAATGGGTTAAATACGGAGAAGAATTTTGTGCTCTTCACACTGCGTGCTGCGGTGTGTTCGCGTATGACAAATGGTCACTTTACACACTTTATACACCTAAAACCAAATGCTGTCTTGTTCAAGCCGTTCTCGAGCGGCCCTGGCTCAGAATCAAACCGCATGACTGAAATCAGTATGAGTACCAGGGAGCATTTTACTCCCTTAGACATCAGCTACCACACTGAGGGCATATATTAATCTCCTAGAAAGTTCCTCACGGAATAAAGGCACGCTCTGTCTCAGACGGCCGGAGGAATTCGCAGCATGATGGCCAGTCCGTCTGACCATTGATGCAGGGAAAGGGAAAACACATAGGAAAGTATGTGATTTTACAATGGAAATCCTCAAGCACTCTCACCCCCACTGCCTCGCTGTCTTAGGAAAATGTACTGCAAATCTAAAACAGCCCACAGCCCCGCTTTGGTCTGACAGTGATAGCATAAATGCATGTCAATGAAAATTCCTTCAAATTCCACTTTAAAATATCTGACCGCTCGCAAAATGATGATTGACATGACACTCAACCAATCACTGTTTGGCAACCAGCTAAGGAAGGAAAATATTACTTTCCATGCCAGGTGAAGAGAAAAACCCCATCATATCTCATCTTGCCCACCTAAAAGTCAGATATCAGTCTATCATCTGAACTATGAGTGAATTCCTGAAGCTGCAGTTTTAGATGAAACTATATAATACACAATATATCCAGCTCAGTGTCAAAACTAGGAATCAGCAACCCATGTTTGCTCAAAGCTGAACTTTTGTTTTCTAGAATTATCAAGGTTATTGTAATTATTGTTCACTATAATATGATTTCTATCGATAACCAACATTACAGAACCATATTAAGATTATTTACCGAGCTAAATTACTGCAGCTTTTCTTAACTTTTCACTGACCGTTTAGCTGTTACTTAAATAAAACAAAGTTGTTTTCATTTGTAATTAATAATTTAGGAAAGATAAAGCCTTTCTCTGTGGCATGTTACGTTGCGTCACCTTGCTGCAGTGTTAGCTCTGATGTTGGCTTGCTCTAATTAAGCCTCTTCCTCAACCAGTTTTACAATTTACAACGTTAACAAACACGGATTGAAAGATTTAATCTGATGTAATTTTTAAAGTGTTGGTCTAGTGTAAGTTTAACATAGCCACATGTTTTTATCTTGCGTTAAAAGGCCTACATTCGTATTTTCCTCGATGATATAACATTTTCTTGTTTCCTGACCTCCTATGTGCCATGGAACTTTACACAAGTGTTACAACAGTGCCATGCCTCATTCAGAACTAAGCTTAAGTGTGTAAAGTGTCCATTTGTCACACATAAACACACCAAAGCACAGAACACAGTGTGTGAAATATGTCCTCTGTATTTAACCCATTCACCAAGTGAAGCCACGAACACAGCGCCCGAGGAGCAGTGTGTGGGGAGGACTGTACATTGTTCAAGGGTACCTCAGCCACTAGACATCCTGGGATCCGAACCCACAACCTTCTAATCCCAGGGGCTAACAGTCATAAGGACAGTAACAAGGACAGATGGAACTTTCCAGAACATTTGCAAATGGTCACTTACTGCTTCATGTTCACATTAACCTGTACTAGGTACCAAGGTGTCAAATGGTTCTTATGTACAGTAAACAATACACTATATGTAATAGCAGAATGTAAATACGACCCCTAATCAATGACAGTGGTATTTACTGTGTGCTATGAGTATACTGACAGTGTGTGAGCATTTTGATTAATTAAGGTACACAAATACCCTACATAATTCCATATATCACAGTAAATTGGTATATATTATAAAGCAGTGCTAGAATTTTGTCCATATCATGCGGGTCTAAAGTCCACCAAACTGTAATGTCTCCAATGCAACAGCACCATGTTGCTAAAAAATAAGAAGAAAAAGAAAACCCCCTGTCAAATCAATTTGCCTCAGTGTTTATTCTGGTGTCTCTGCTGTCCAGAGGTAGAACACACAGCCTGTGATTCTTCAGAAGGCTCTCCAGCTTTTAACAAACCAACCCTGAGTATCTAAACAACTCTGGAGATCGAAAGGGGTGAAGCGAGAAACATGGCTCAAGACTGATCGAGTAAAAATGCTCCAGTGACATCTTGTGGAGATGTGGCTGCATAGCGTGGATAAAGTTGTACAAGGTTTTTTTATTTTCCTCATTTCAGTTGTTCCATTACACTAGGAGAAAAACAGAATTTTGTAAGAAACTAAAGAAGGTGATAATAGTGTTTTTGTTTTCATTATGCAATAATTTTATTCTCCATCATTCAGTAATTTTTGGTGAATAAATTAAGTACAAATAATCTAAAAGGTTATGATGATGAGGAGGACGATATGATGGTGGTGGTGATGATAATAATGGTGTCGATGATGATGGTGATCATGATGATGGTGGTGAGGATGACAACAGTGAGGATGATGATGATGGTGATAAGAATGATGATGGTGATGATTCTTGTGATGATAATGGTGAGGATGACGGTGATGATGATGATTGTGATGATAATGGTGAGGATGACGGTGATGATGATGATTGTAATGACAATGGTGAGGATGACGGTGATGATGATGATTGTGATGATAATGGTGAGGATGACGATGTTGATGATTGTGATGACAATGGTGAGGATGAAGGTGATGAATATTGTGATGATGGTGATAAGAATGATGATGATGATTGTGATGATAATGGTGAGGATGATGATGATTGTGATGATGATGATGGTGATGGTGATGATGATTGTGATGATAATGGTGAGGATGATGATGATTGTGATGATGATGGTGATGATGATTGTGATGATGATGGTGATGGTGATGATGATTGTGATGATGGTGATGGTGATGATGATGGTGATGATGATGGTGATGGTGATGATGATGGTGATGATGATGGTGATGGTGATGATGATTGTGATGATGATGCTTGTGATGATGATGGTGATG
>JBBPCX010112077.1:4807-21153 GCA_037974365.1 Hydrocynus forskahlii
GGTTGGTTTTTTTGTGTGTGGGTGTGTGTGTGTGGGTGTGTGTGTGTGTGTGTGTGTTTGCGCGCACACACCAAGAAGGGTAAGCTGCTGGTGTATATGATGGCCTGTACTATAGCACGATGTGCACGCACACATATTCAAGGGTGGCACTTACCATCTCAATCTCTGTTTCGCAATGTTTAATATCTTATTAAATCCCCCTCCCTTTCTCTCTCTCTCGCTTTCACTGTAGAGCGGGGTTGTGTTGGGAAGGATGGTGAGGTTAAGTGATGCTGTTGTTGCTCTGAAGTCATTCAGCAGCTCAGAGAGAGAAACCAACTCGCTTTACAAGGACTATCATGGTAAATAAACAAACACTGCAAACACACACAACACACACAGTAAACACACACATACTCTAAACACACACAGTGTAAACACACACACTGAAAGCACATAGTACACTGTAAATACACTGTAAATACACACATAGTAAATACACAATATAAACACACACTGTAAACATTCTGTAAATGCACACACATTCTGTAAATGCACACACTGTAAAATATAAACACACAGTTAACACTCACATTAAACACACAGAGTCAACACACACTGTAAACACACACAGTAAAACATGCACACACAGTAAAACACAAACACAGAGTGAATGCACACCCAGTAAACTAGGGTGGTGTGGGCCATAAAATGCAGGTAGGAGAGAAGTTCTCAGATGTTTTTCTCTTTTCTGGTACGACATCGCATTTATGAGTTGTGGTGACTTCATGTGTAATAAAATCTATGCTATCAGATATTATTTGATGACTGTGGGCAGGGCTGAGCTCAGGTCTGAGGCAGAAATACAGCCTGTGATATTTACAATATCAGGCTGTGTTCATTAATTAAAACGTGTAAAAACTGGTCATTTTTATCACCTTTCTTAGTCTATCACTCTAACAGGCTCCTTCCTGGGAGGCTATGAGGTGTTTAGACAGAGCTCCCCCTGTCGGCAGACCTTTGGAGTCGGTGACTAAGTTTGATTAGCTAGTGTTTCAGTGGTTTAGTCAGATCAGCCTGATGATTCTGTTGCAATGGTTGTCCAGTCAGAGTTTTGCATTATTTCTAGCTCCACCCAATTGTCCTTATGAGATGGGTAACCAAACCCAGCAGGGGGTCTCAGGCACGCCTCACAACGCCATGGAAACGACAATAAAATACCTGATCGCAGGTGTATCACTACACTGCTGTGCACTGCCTCCAGTGGACAAACACAGACACACTTCTGAGACCTTTATATTGCTCTATCTCTCCCTGTCCTCTCATACACTTCCACGCCCCCCCATTCTCTTTCTCTCACACACACACAGACTGCTGTGTGTGTGTGTGTGTGTGTGTGTGTATGCTGTCTGTTCATGTTAGTGTGTTTCTGCTCAATCAGTCGTGTTCCTCGGCAGACAGACTGGGGGGAGTTCAGCTGCTACACACACACACACACACACACACACACACACACACACACACACACACACACACACACAGTCTTTCTCAAACGCGCTCACCCACCCACCCATACACACGGGACCACTGAGCCGCACACTTTCATCCTGAATAACAATGTCTCAGAGTCCCTCACTCTCTCAGTTTCTTGTGTGTGTGTGTGTGTGTGTGTGTTTTCCTTACGGTGTGTCTGCAGCACTAAGCATGCTGGGATTTCTGTCACAGCCAGTCAGGATCAGCCACTCAGCCTAGTGTACAGGCTAAAGCTAGCAGGCCTTTTCTCACACACACAACACACACACATATAGACACTCGTCCTGCTGCTCTTGTTTCATCTTTGTTTGTTTTGTGTATGTTTGTGTGTGTGTGTGTGTGTGTGTGTGTGTGTGTGTGTGTGTTGCAGGTCTGCTCCGTGTTCTGCAGGTTCCTCGGCTGAACTGTTTGGCATGTGAATTTCCTGATAATGAAGATCTGGCGTTCAGACTGAAGAGGAAGCATTTCAGTATAGAGGTCAGACCCCTCTAAACTGCTTGTGTGTGTGTGTGTGTGTGTGTCTGTGTTTTGATGATGTTCTGTCATTGCTGTGAAGGCTCTGTGTGTGAGAGAGTGTGTAGTGTATGTGTTTTGATGATCTGTCATCGCTGTGAAGCTCTGCTCCTCAGGGGAAGTTGTGATTGATTAGTTGTGTCTGGGCCAGGCTGCCATTCGCTGCCACTCAAACCACCTAAACCGCAAAATACAAACACACCTTCATTGAGGAGGTTCCTCGTGAAGTTCGGAACACCTTCCCTGAGGATGTTCCTCCTGAAGCTCAGAAAACCTTCACTGAGGAGGTTCCTCCTAAAGTTCAGAACACCTTCACTGAGGAGGTTCCTCCTAAAGTGCAAGAGCTGAATCTGTGTTCGGTAACGCATACACAGGCCGACAGCTGCAGGGGGTGATATGAATTCTATTTGTATTCTTTTATAATATATAATACGCTATAATTTACGTAGAGTTTACCTAAACATATCTAAACTGCATATATAATAAACATGTTTTAAATGCTTATTTTTAGGTATTGTCATTTTCAAATCTGGATAAATGCAAATGTAATTAAAGAAGAATAGCAACAGGATAAAATTAAATGTTAAATGCTGCAGATCTAGAGGTCAGGTGACCCCTGACCTACACGGTCCCTGTGGCAGGTTGTAACACACTGCGGGTTTCAACCCAACACTCATTACTCTGACACCAGTCCTATATGTCCAGTGTACAAATTGCTGTTTGAGTGTGTGAGTGAGGCAGTTCACGTTCAATAGGCTCCTCCCCCTCCCCTCCTCACATTGCCGTTGTGATGTTGATGAGTAGTGACAGCTCACCTCTCTGTAGCATGGCACACACACACACACACCATGACCTCAAAACTCTAAACCTGAAGGCACTTAGTTTAACATTCAGAGCCAGAATATCAGTTGTTTATCATTTATTTCTGCTGGACATTCCTGAATGCGTTCTAAATGTGTGAGGATTCATATCACTGTGAAAGCTAGTGGAGACTGGGTCAGTTAGGACCACTGATGTCCAGCTAATGTTCCACTGATGTCCTGCTGCTGATGTGCTGATGTCCCGCTGATTTCCTGCTCATGTCCTGCTGGGGGCGTGGTCGTGTGCGCTGATTAGACCTTGGGTCTTTTATTGTGTGGGCGGAGTTTGGTGATGAGAGTTGATGATAAAGCTGTTCTTCTTTACTGCGCTTGGATTTGGGTGACTATTGACTTCCAGTGTTAGCGGTGTTAGTGTTAGTCTCAGAGATCCAGCGCTGAACTAAATTTGTACTAAAACACATCTTGAATGATCACCTGATCGGCTGATCGACTGTTCAACTGATTGGCTGATCTGTTTTTTTTTGTGTTTTTTTTACCATATCGTCCCTCTGACAAGGCTTAATTCAACACTAGTCCAGAACCCCTAGGCCATCACACACCCATAAACTAGATCTGGCTGTGGTCATGACGTGTGTGTGTGTGTGTGTGTGTGTGTGTGAGAGAGAGAGAGAGAAAGAAAGAGAGCAGTTTGTGATGGATTACTTAGTGATGTGACAAATTCCTTCCAATGAAAGCACACAGACACACACACAAACACCTTTACATGCAAACTGCTCACGCAAACCTGTCAAATGGGAAATGTGTTTGTGTGTGTATGTGTGAAGCATCTGAAAACCGCCCCCTGCCCGTGGGAACTGCCAGTGTTAAGACATTACACACAGCAGCTGCATGCCCACAGCCAAGGTGGTGCTCCTGTGTGTGTTTCAGGAATGTCTGAAATGTGTGAGGTATTCTTTCGACCAACACAATGGTCAGGAATCTTGATTGGCTCATTCCAGTTCTCCATGTCAGTTTTGATCCATTAGTTTCATTTGGCAGAACACACACACACACACTTTACATTTGGTCTGTCAGACCAGTGATGAGCTACGCTTTATGATCTGACACAGCTTACAGTGGGAGTGTATGAAGGCATGGGATCTGAGGAGGTGTAAGGTGTTAGAAGGTTGGAGGGGGTATAGGGTGATGTGAGGAGGTATAAGAGGATATGAAGAGATATAGGAAGGCAGGAGGAGATATAGGAAGGTGTGAAGAGGTGTAAGAAGGTATGAGAAGGTGTAAAATGGTGTGAGGAGGTGTAGGAGAGTGTGAGGACGGGTAAGAAGGTGTGAGGAGGTGTTAGGAGATATTAGAAGGTGTGAGGAGGTGTTAGGAGATATAACAAGGTGTGAGAAAGTGTAAGACAGTGTGAGGAGGTGTAAGAAAGTAGAAGGGGTGTCAGGAGGTGTGAGGTGTTAGAAGGCAGAAGGAGGTATGAGATGTTAGAAAATAGAAGGGGGTGTGAGGACGTGTGAGGTGTTAGAAGGGAGAAGGGGTGTGAGGATGTGTGAGGTAGAAGGGGGTGTGCTACACAGGTGTGTTTGACCTCCAGTGTATCCCTGAACAAATAAATGTGCATACAAAACAGCCCCCAAAGTGTATGTGTTTGTGTGATGTGCTTAGGGGTGTGTATGAGTGTGAACTGTGTGAATGTTTGTGACGGGGTGTTAGAGGTGAGGCTTCATTAATGCTGACACACTACTGGCCCTGAGGACACACCTGCTCATCTCTTTCACACACGTACACACACACACACACGCACACACACACACATTGCTACACACTCACACAGGGCAACATGCACCACATACAAATACCCACCCACACACACCACAACACACTCACACAGCGCAACAAACACACACATATACACACACCGGAACACACACACACACAGGCTCACACTCAGTTTGCTTCCTTGAGCTCCAGCTACTCTGAGACGCAGACATCTTTCCTGGTTTAGGAGATCATGTGAAGCTGAAGGGGAGGGTGAGGGTTTGGTTAAACTGTATAATTACAGTAACGAGCTGCAGATCTGCTGATGCCCCAGAGTTAATCCTGCAGAACTTCTCTCAGAACAGCACAACACTCTGGAGGAACACAGATTCCTGAATATATTACCTGAATATATTACCCTGAAAGAGGAACTCTGAAGTCTGTTTGTGTTTGTTCCACAGGATTAGAGCTAGGCTTGGTCTTCAGGATTGTATGAAAGTCCTTTGAAACACCGAAGTTCTTTCTGAAGTCAAAGTATTTATGGCACCTCAGTGTGATCAGAATCCATGTCCACAACACACAGTACCTTGTTGTTGGTGATGGTGGTGTTGGTGATGGTGATGATTTTTGTGATGCTGGTGATATGGTGGTAGAAATCTGATGGTGATGGGGTTATGTTGGGGATGGTGGTTATAATGGTGGTGGTGATGTAGTGATGACAGTGATTTTGGTGATAGTGGTTATGGTGGTGGTGATAGTGACATCAGTTATGTCTGTGATGGTGGTAATCGATGATGACGTAGTGATGGTGATGATAATGGTGGTGATGTAGTGATGGTGAAGTTTGTGATGGTGCTGCTGATGTAGTGATAATGGTGATGTTGGTGATAGTGACATTGGTGATGTTTGTGATGGTGATAATGCTGGTGCTGTGATGGTGATATTGATGGTGATGGGGGTTATGTTGGTGATGATGATTATGATGGTTGTGTTGATTTTTTCCCTTATTTCTGCAGACAAAGTGATAAAGAAGCCTACATTATACAAATGTAACACATTTTAAAAACAATTGTAACAGGTATTACTACTTTGCTGAGAGATTTTCAGCTGTGCTTTTGGTGATCAGAAGGATTATGGGCAGTGTATCTAACTTTTAGCTAGCGAGTTAGCTTGCAAGTGACGTAGTGGTATGATAATTTTGGTGGTTATGGGGGTGCTGATGCAGTGATGTGATAATTGTGGTGGTTATGATGGTGGTGCTGATATAGTGATAATAGTGATGTTGGGGATAGTGGTGATGGTGATAGTGACGTTGGTGATGTTTGTAAAGGTGATAATGTTTGTAAAGATGGTGATAATGGTGGTGATGTAGTGAAGGTGATGTTGGTGATAGTGGTTATGTTGGTGACGGTGATGTTTATAATGGTGTGATGATGGTGATAATGGTGGTAATTTGATGGTGATGGGGTTATGATGGTGATGGTGGTAATGATGGTGATGTAGTGATGGTGATGATAGTGGTTATGATGGTGATGCATTGATGATGGTGGTGATGATGATGTGATGGTGGTTATAATGATGATGGTGATAGTGACATTGGTAATGGTGGTGGTGATAGTGACATTGGTGATCGTTGTGATGATTGTGAAGTTGGTGATGGTGATAATTGTGATGGTGGTTATGGTGTTGGTGACAGTAGTGATGTTTGTGATTTTTATGTAGTCATGGTCATAATGGCAGTGATGTGGTGATGAGGATAATGGGGTTGATGTGATGAGGGGGCAGTTTGTGATGGTGATTATGGTGATGTGATAGTGGTGAGTTGTGGTACAGGAGAAGTTGTGAAACATTATCTGCAGGTTTTTACCAGATATTTACCAGGCTCTTAAGTAATGGGCCCTCTGAAGTTCCTTCAGTGCATCTGCAGTTTCTGGACTAAAAGTTAATCTTTTTATAGCTGGCAATCAAAACTTTAGTCCAGGAACTCGAGAATGTGCATGATAAACACGAACTGCTCTTCTTCATTAATGATATTCTCAAGGATGTGTTGGCTGTCAGTTACTCAGGGAAGTAAAGCGTCTGAATGTTTCTCCACAGTAGGATGGAGCTTCTTCTCCACCATGACAAAAACCCAAGCACAAAAACCAGCTCTGTACACCTGAACCACTTCACTTATCACCACCCCATTACCTCTTTCTTTCTCTCCCTCCCTCTCGCTATTCTCTTTCTTTCTCTTTCTCTCTCTCTCTACAGAAGCTGCATTTGCCTCCTGATTTGTCAGAGTCGGTCAGTCGGGTCAGTAAAGGTAAAGAGTTTTCTCCAGGCTGCGACTCCACCCCCAGTGGCCACATGCATCTTGACTTCTAGAACATTCTCACACAAACACTCTCACATACACAGACACAGACACACACACACACGCACACACACACATGCACACAAACATAGACACAAAATATATGCACACATAATCACACACTGAGGTTCCCTCCAACTCAGATGTCTAAAATAAACAAAAATGTCTGTTTCTCTTCTAAAATCTGCTGTGATCTTAATGAAACTCTTGGATCTCACTAACTTTGATTTCATTGTTTGTAAATAAATAAATAAATAAACCTGTGACTAAATAATGTATTTTGTGCACTCAGGTGAATTTAATGAATGATCAATAAGAGGACAGACGCTGGACGTCCTTTACAAAAAGGTTTTATATTTTCCACAAAATACATTTTGAAGCTTTTAAATAAAATTAGTGATTCTTTTTGACAGTGAAGAAGAATTAAAACCACACAATGTTTAAACAGACACTCTTCCATCATAAATAAAACTGAAGATTAAACTGCGGTCACTATGGAGACATACAATCTCTCACACGCACCTGTTTTGTTTTGTTTTGTTTTTTTACAAAATTTTGCAGCTCAACCAATACATAAAACACATAAAAGGAACGAAATGGAGCTGGAAGTCTTTGGTCTGTTTTACAATCAGTGACTCCGGAATGTTCCTGTAAAGGACATCACTTTAAAACTCTCTCTTTCATCTTTATTAATTAAATATTTCCAGCAGAACAGAGCAGTGCAACTGTTGGCCTCTAAGAGACACCTGTTGCTGTGATGACAGGTTCCTGACACTGTGGTGAAAGTCAGTAAAAACTTGTCCCAGAGATTCCATCTAGAGGCGATTCAGAGGCTTCATCTGTTTATCCGAGCTGTTTGGAATGTTTTTAGCACAACACACACACACTCTCCTTCTCCTCTGTGAGTGTGTGTTTGCGGAGGTCAGAGGGTGAAGTAGTGCTTTTGTTTACTGCAGTCTGGACCAAAATTGTGAAAGATCCGGTTCTGATCCAGGAACCTGGACTGGGACAGAAACTCCGGGGGAGATGAGTCCTACACACACACAGAGACACACACACACATACACTGTGGATCAGTTAAAGAGTCTCATTTCTCATTATCCAGTAGAACTGCTCCTGATAAACTGACTTGGTTGTGCAAATGTAGATTTACATTTATATTTGTGATGATGTCTACAGTAAAATTGAGCTGGTGAAGGTAAACACTTTAAAAGTATGAAATGATGACCATGTGTATGTGCACATGCTGTAAAACTTTGCGATACTTAAAGGAATGTTTGCGATAAAACATGTTTTAAATTTGAAAAAGATGGAATGAATCAGTGTATCAACAAAGAAACAATCAGGAGCTGCTGCGTAATATTGACAAAACCAGGACAGATACACTGTAACATAATTGTCATAAACTGTCATGACAGACTGTCCATCGATACTGTTATCAATGGTTACATGACATCATGAAAATCACCGGACTGTCCGATAATTGCGGACCACGGAGACACTGTTTTTTTAATGTCATGAGCTGTCAGGGCATGTTTATGTTTTATGATGTTTGTTATATTTATGGTGGTTGTGTAGGTCTGTATGGAAGCTGTTCTTGATCTGCTGTAAATCCAGTTAAATAAGATTGAAGATGCTCATAATGAAACACGATAAAAATATACATCTTGCTGTTGTAAATATGGACACTAATACACACAAATATAAGAATAAATGCATTAATATTAATACAGTAAAGACTGCTGTTCTGTGTCAGTGCGTTTATCTGGCCACTGAGTGTTTTCATTAACACTAATCTAAGAATAAATGCATTAATATCATTAATACAGTTGACATTCTCATGGAAGCCCAGTATTCTTTTTCATTGTTTACACACAAGACTGATATGGATCCTTTTCACTGTTATCACCGATATGGATGCTTTTTTGCTGTTATCTGGTTTGTGTTTTTTCTTTACGCTCTTCACACGGGGACACATTTATCATGATAAATATATATGAGCTGTGTATCTGAATATTAATGAGTTGACTTCAAGGATGTCTGTTCCCACTGCTGCTGTAATTAATTAATAAGTGATCATTTTATAATTTTAAGCTCTGGGTGTAGAGGTAAATGTGAGATTTACGGCTTTACAGATTTATGGAGGAACACAACTGAACCTTGACTGAAAACCAGGGAAAAAACTGTAAATGAGATTGTCTGGAATTCCACTTCGGAACAGTAAACCCAGAAACATTCTGCCATGTTTAATCACTGAGTCTCTGCCTACCTGTAGAGCTGGTAGCAGAAGTTGCCATTGATTGGCTGTTCATGTGTGCCTGCATATGAGGGGGCGTGTATGTGTCGTAGTTCCGCCCATTCACTGATGGACTGGTGGGCAGCATGCAGGAGTAGGAGGAGGTCTGGCTGGGCTACAAAAAGAGAAGACGTTCTTCAACTGGATAATGATGCCAAGCATCTTCAAAATAGTGCCAAAATAATATCCAGTCCAAAGAAGAGCAGAAAGTTTAGAGGATCACGTCTTTTAAGTATTTCTAATGATTTCTTGTAATAAAACAGCGTATTGCTTTTTTTTTAAATCCGAGGGTATGTCCAAAGTTCTGGCATGTAGTGTATTTTTTCTGCATTTTTGATAAGTATTGCTCTAAAGCCGTCAGTCCCTCAGAGCAGACAGGAAGTGAAGTCAAATGAAAGAGAGTTTGGTGAGGAAGTAGTGTGTGTGTTATTTACAGGGAAACACAGAACCAAAATGTCACACGCACACAGCGGCACTTACTTGCAGGGGGAGGCTGTTGGTGAAGGTCGGCATTGAAGGGAGGCTGAATGAACTGGACAGAACTGAGTCAGACCGAGTCAGCGGCCCAGACGAGAAGGACACTGTAGAACAAACCAGAATCAACTCAGGACAGGAACACACACTCACACACACGCACACCACATGAACACCACACTCACACCTCACACTCTTCAACAGAGAAACACACACCATACACACACATTTCAGTGGAGTGACTATTCTTACTGGGCGTGCTGGGAGTGATGTTAATGAAGCTGTAGCTAAGTGGAACGTGGCTGGTGCTGCTGGTTTGTCGGAGTGTTGTTACTGGGTGTGCTGGTAGTGTTTGTTCTCTCTGGGAGTGTTGAGAGTGGCAGTTCCTACTGGGAGTGCTGGGAGTGTTAGTTCTTACTGGGTGTGCTGGACTGAGGGATCTGCTGGTAAACGCTGGTGCTGAAGCTGCTGCTAACTGGAACATGTCCGGAGCTGCTGGTTTGTCGGCGCTGGTTCCTCAGCTTCTCTTCTCTCCTCCACTTCGCTCGTCTGTTTGAAAACCAAACCTGCAGGACGAGTCACATTTGTGTTCCAGCACTTCCATGTTTTCCAGAAGTTACAGAACAGGTAAGTGTTTGTGTTTCTCTCTCTCACCTGGATTCTTGCCTCTGGAAGATCAATTTTGGCTGCAAGTCTTTCTCGTGCAAAAACATCAGGATAGTGAGTTCTTTCAAATTCTGGAATAAAAAAAAAAAAAAGTTAATCTGTGAACTTCTGTTTGATGAAGAAAGTAGAGAGAGTGGATTTTTATTTTGGACCTTTTTCCAGCGCCTCTATCTGTTCCTGAGTGAAGGATGTGCGGTTTCTTTGCAGTTTCCTTTTCAGCTGCAGGCGCATCTGGGTCTCGTCTGAATCTTCTCCATTGGAGCTGATGGAGTTTGTGTTTTCTCCACTGTTGTCTTGCTGCCGGCAACCATCTGCAAAAAGATTATTAAAAATATTAAAGCATAGTTTCATAGTTTCAAATTGTCCTCATGAACAATATTATTCATTTTCTGCAAACTCTCAGCATATTGTCATCATATTGACCTCTGTGGTCTCTGTGGTATTCTCTTTTCTGGAGGTCTTGTATTCTGCTTTAAGATCCTTTTTAGGAATCAAGAATCTGCTCCACAGCACTGAAGAGTCTTCAGTGTTGTGGACTTTATGGGCGTCCAGAGGCCTATTGATGTGGCCACCAGCACTTGAAAAGACGGAGCTGCTTTTCATACCACACAAAGCACCAAAAAAGAGGGACCATTAAACCCTGCAGTCAGAGAAAAACTGCCAGGACCTGCTGCAAAGCCGGAATTCTCCTGATGACACAATTGAAAAAGAACAACAATAGGATTCTCTGGAGACGGAGCTCAGCTTTGTGTGACACAAGAATCCAGTCAACAGGCCTTTCAGCTCAGTGTGTTCACCTCTACACACCACTGTCATTAATCAAAGTACCCTGCGATGGAACCATTAAGCTCCAGTTAGGATTTATAACACCCACAGGAGACGCCCTGCACTCTAAGGACTGTAAACACACTTTCTGTTGGCGTGAAGGAGCCTGTTGGCACTGAAGGGCAATAAATAGTCACTTAAAGTTCATTTAAAGAATGAATAGTTTATTATTTAAATGTACACAGATGACTCAATCTTGGATTTTAGAGGCTGCTTATTTCTAAAGAAATGAACATGACTGTAGAGTGGGCAGAAATGGACAGAGTGAATAAATGAAACGGACAGAGTGGATAGGCAGAGCGAAAGAATGAAGCAGATGGATGAAGTGAATGAATGAAGTGGTGGACAGAGTGGATGAGTGGAGTAGATAAATGAAGTGGATGGACAGAATGGATGAACAATGTAGATTAATAAAACAGATGGACAGCCTGGATGATGGAGTGGATGAATGAAGCGGATGGAAGGAACGTATGGAGTGGATGAATGAAGCGGATGGAAGGAACGTATGGAGTGGATGAATGAAGCGAATGGAAGGAACGGATGGAGTGAATGAATGAAGTGGACGGATGGAGTGGACAGACGGAGTAAATGAATGAAGTGGATGGACAGAATGGATGGATAGTGTAGATGAATGAAGTGGATGGACAGAATGGACGAATGAAGTGGATCAATTAAGCGGATAGACAGAATGTGTGGACAAAGTGGATGAATGAAGCAGACACTGCTGTAGGAAACTGAGGTCACACACATTTCAGCCACACAGAGGAGCTAATGAGGTGCCTGATTAATTTCTGATTGATGAGTAATTGATGAGCAGGTGCATAGGCATCTGTCACACGTTCTTAAAATAATTAAAAAGACACACTGGAAAAATGATATATTTTTATTATTACATTCAACACAGCATTTTCTTATTTACTGTTATTACAAAATAATCAATATTAGGACCGACATGATTATTCCTAGTATTATTTTACACCCATTTCGCTACATTAACCAGGTGATCATAATTAGGGGGAATTAACTGACCAGGTGATGATAATGAGGTGTTATTATTTCTAAATTATTAAGCATTAAAAATACAATACTTTTAGTCACTTATCGGTTTCTGACTCACCTTGATTTGGTTGTCCAGGTGCTGCTGGGTACCACCCAGCTCGCCCACCCCACGCGCCAGGCTGACCATTCAGCATTTTCAGCTTATCAAACATATCCCCCCCTGCCTGCTGCTTCTCACTGGCCAGGTTACGCAGAACCCGGTTTATAGAGGAAACCTGAGAGAGAGAGAGACAGAGAGAGAGAGTGAGAGAGAAACAGACAGAGAGAATGAGCTGCAGTGTAAACATGATCAGATCTGCAGTATGAACATGATCAGATCTGCAGTGCAAATGTGATCAGATCTGCAGTGCAAATGTGATCAGATCTTCAGTGTAAAAATGATCAGATCTGCAGTGTAAACATGATCAGATCTACAGTGTAAACGTGATCAGATCTGCAGTATGAAAATGATCAGACCTACAGTGTAAATGCGATCAGATCTGCAGTGTAAATGTGATCAGATCTGTAGTGTAAACGTGATCAGGTCTGCAGTATAAACGTGACCAGATCTACAGTGTAAAAGGGATCAGGTTTGCAGTATAAACATGATCAGATCTACAGTGTAAACGTGATCAGATCTACAGTGTAAAAGGGATCAGGTTTGCAGTATAAACATGATCAGATCTACAGTGTAAACGTGATTAGATCTGTAGTGTAAACGTGATCAGATCTACAGTGTAAACGTGGTCAGGTCTGCAGTATAAACGTGATCAGATCTGTAATGTAAACATGATCAGATCTGCAGTATAAATATGATCAGATTTGCAGTATAAACGTGATCAGACTTGCAGTGTAAATGTGATCAGATCTGCAGTGTAAACGTGATCAGATACGCAGTGCAAATGTGATCAGATCTGCAGTGTAAACGTGATCAGATCTGCAGTATAAACGTGATCAGATCTACAGTGTAAACGTGATCAGATCTGCAGTGTGAAAATAATCAGATCTACAGTGTAAACATGATCAGATCTGCAGTGTAAACATGACCAGATCTACAGCGTAAAAGGGGTCAGGTTTGCAGTATAAACATGATCAGATCTACAGTGTAAACATGATCATGTATAAGTATAAACGTGATCAGATCTGTAATGTAAACGTGATCAGATCTGCAGTGTAAGTGTGATCAGATTTGTGGTGTAAACGTGATCAGATCTGCAGTGTAAATGTGATCAGATTTGTGGTGTAAACGTGATCAGATCTGCAGTGTGAACGTGAGCTCCCTTCCATTGGAGGTGCTGTTTTAAACTGCTTTGTGATCTTCAGTGAAGTTCTGTGTGATGAAGCTAGAGAGTCTCACACTGGGAATGTTGTCGTTGGTGCAGATTCCCTCATTTAGCAGTCGGTCCCGGATCTCCCAGGCAAAGATAGACGGACACTCGCGTTTATACTGAGCAATTTTACCGACCACCTCTGGCGTTGCGACCCGCGGCTTACTGCCCCCAATTGCCCGTGGCCGAATAGAACCGGTTTCATAATACCTGCCCAGGATCTTACTCACACAGCCATTAGAAACCTGCACACACATATACACACACACATATTACTATTAAGGAGTGAAAGTTTCCAGAGTAGCATAGCAGTGACAAGAAGTTGAGTTTATCAGTTTTTTAAATGTTTCTTAAATTGAAAGAATTTTTAACAAAATGAATGATTTATTTCATCATGACTTGTTTCATCATCATTGGAATAATTATCTGTGATGGTCATAATAACAACAATAATAATAATTAAAGATTTCTGCAAGAAAATGCAAAGTATGATTGCATAACTGCTATAAAACCAGACACCAACTGTATGGCCAAAAAAATAAATTCTGCCCGAAATTCTGCTTTTCACCCGAAAAGGAGTGTGGGAAAAACACACATACCTGCAAATTGCTCAAGAAACAAGTATTCATATGTTGATTATTATTATAGACATAACTGACCTGTTCACGCTGAAAGGGGGGATGGGGCGTGTGTTGGAAAAACAAAACAAACAAACACACACACACAAAAAAAAAAAATAAACACAGAGAGAGATTTGAACCGTGACTCTCAGAGCAGAGCATTAACTAGTAGACCAGGCGGGAGGGTTTAAAACAGCCCACATTAAAAGCACCTATGAAATGGCTGAATCAAAACGTTACAAAAAGTTACAAAACTCTCAAACTAACATACTTTTGACCATTCTTTTGGCATTGGAAGTGTTCCAAAATTCCGCACAAGCTCTGACGGCATCGTTTTTCAGCTATAAAAAGACACCTAAGAAGACACTTAAGAAGAACAATAGTGTGCTGCATGGCTGCTATAAAATATGTGTTTTTATAAACACCCAAACACTGGTTTTATGGCCAAAAAAAGTTTTTGTAAAAAACCAAAAAAAAAGAATTCTGCTCACAGCATGGTATCGAACTGGGCCCTCTTTTGAATGTATTCATTCAGCACACCACAATTTACCACTAAGCCAAAGAGGGGGCTTTAACATGCTGTTTTTGTACCAAGCCATTTATGCGTATACGGCTGAAAACTCTTGGTGGGAAAAGCATGCATAGCCGCATTCACAGGTTATTATTTCTTAATTAAAACAACAAACAATGACACGTCTTTTTTTTTGGCTGGCCTGAGCTTTAGTGTTTTGAAGTCAGTTTATGAGTCTGCTGTGTCTTTAGTTCTACGAGACTGATTTGTTGCTCGATCAAAAATCTGTATACACATATCAGATACTAAATAAATTAATTAATGAATAAAACTTACAAAGAACAATTGTGTATAATTATAATGTAACAGTGTTTTCTTGCTCCCCACTATCACTCACTGACTTTGTTTTACGTTTACTCATGGTTTCTATTAATGTCTTATCAAGTTCTGTGTATTTGTAAGCCTGCTTTATCTCAACTGTTTTGAATTCCCCTTATGTATACGTATACATGTATTTTAGACACTGTCTTTGGTTCTTTGTTGATCGGTTGACTGTGGTGTTCCTTCCATGTTTTTCCCATGTTGTTCCCATGTTTTTGCCTGTGTTGTTCGTTGTGTTCCCCTCAGGTTATGCTTATTTGTTTTGTTTTCTAGTTTCAGAAGTCCTTACAGGGTGCATTTTATCGTTTTTTTGACCTGTGTTTTGTTTAGTTTCTTAACTAAAATTCACGTCTGCACAAACGTCCACTTCCAGTTCTCTATACCATCATCACAGATAATAATGATAATAATAACGATAACAACAACAGCAACAACAATAATAATAGTAACATTGTTACCTGCAGGATGCGGGAGATGTCGCATGGTCGAGCTCCGCTGTGAGCAAGTTCTACAATCTTCTGTCTTGTTGTGTCCGGCAGCGGCCGACCATTTACGAACACACCGCCCAACTGATTCACCCCACTGTGACCTACACACACCCACACCCACACACACACACACACACACACACACACACAGTCACTGCAGTCACTGATCGAAAAATCAATACCCTAAAATCACAGCACTAAAACAATGAGAGCTTCCAAATTCCATTCGCAACTAGAATTCCTGTCACACTCCAGCCAAAATTCCCTTCATGTTCCAGTCAGAATTCTCTTCATATTTCAGCAGGTACAACATTTATATTCTGAACAGACATTTCCCACGAATGTAAACATGTGAACCGAAAGAACCACTGCTGTTTAACACATTCAGAACCAGACCACTCTCCACACACACACCTACACACATACATACGCACACACCAGTACAAACACACACACCTATACACTCCAACATACACCTATGCATACACACACACCTACACAAACACACACAGACACTCCAGCGTACACCTATACACACCTACAAACACACAAACACACACACACACACACTCCAACATACACTTATACACATGCACATGCACACCTAAATACATACATACACACACACACACACTCACACACTCACACACTCACACTCACACACTCACACACTCACACACTCACACACACACTCACACACTCACACACTCACACACTCACACACACACTCACACACTCACACACTCACACACACACACACAC
>JBBPCX010112108.1:0-21144 GCA_037974365.1 Hydrocynus forskahlii
CGATATTGTTGGCAATCACATTTGTTTAAATCAGTGCCATCGACTCCTTTGATATTAATCTTTTAAATAAGAATTTTCACTCAAACCAGTAGTTTTGCATTTGTAGAACAGATTTTTCCAACATGCTACCTTTTTTGTGATTATGAAAATAAGCTTATTAGCAGCACCCACAGGTATGTGTGTGTGTGTGTGTGGGGGGGGGGGATTTGGATCAGTATGCAAAAGGCCAACTCTCTCTGCAAGTCCTGTGTTGGTGATTAGTAAGAGGTCACGCAGCAAACTGAAATCAACAGCCTGCCATTCGCCACGAGCACGCTCCCGCATTTCCGCTAATTAAAAAGCAGAGGCGGCACGCCAGCAATCAACCGCAGCTCCGTCCTTACCTCCTGCTGTGACCCCATGCAGCCATTTGTTTATAACGGAAGGATGTAATGATGCTTGGAGTTGTAGTCACAAATAGGACTGTCACGATTAATCGACTAAACTCAATATAGAAAAGGTTCTATAATAAGCAACTGCAGCCTCTATGTCTTTTACAATAAAAACAACAAAAACCTGGCAAAATGTAAGAACTATTTATCATTCACAAAAGTAGACTCTTAACAGTAACTTCATCAAGGGCAATGTTGACTGAAAGCCAATAAGTTTTGTTGTCACCACTAAAATCTAGTTTAATATATATTCCTTCAGTTTCGTGCAAACATTTGAGCACACCAAGCCAAATGACCTGGAAAAAATGAGCTCGCATCCTGCATAGAAAACACATTTCTACACATTATAATACATAATTACTGTTTATTCAGCAAATAACATACTGAAAAAAATGTGGCCTGTGCTAAAGTTACGGCACATTTTTATTTTAGCTTTTATTTATTTTCATTGTGTTAAATGGCACAGAAAATATCTTGTATAAGGTTTAATTATTAGGGCTTTCACGAAATCAACAAAGCATGAAAGTGGATGAAGCATTTTCACTTCTGCATACGACGGTCTGCTCTCTGTCACAGTCTGTCATCCACTGTGTTTGGACTACTGTTGCTGTTGGAAAAATTTTAAGCAGCTGACCAGCAGCAGTCTATATATAAAGGAGTTGGTCATTTGCATGTTGGGCTCGCTCCTCATGCTTTCGAGTCACATTTCAGCAACTGCCTTACACCAGAAAGCCATCCATCCAGCATCAATATTACACATTCAGCATTTCACATCATTTATAGGCCCATATATTGTCTACTTCTCCATCTGTGTCCAAACTTAATGCACACAGAGAAGTGACTAAGAGCTTAGGAAACATGCCTGGATCAATCAGTGTGTGTGTGTGTGAGTGTGTGTGTGGGGGTGTGAGTGTGTGTGTGAGAGAAAGAGAGAGAGACAAAGAGAGAAAGAGAGACAGAGAGAGAGAGAGAGAGAGAGAGAGAGAGACGCACTAGCCGCAATCCCAAGTGAACAAAACACAAGAGAAACACAAACAGACACAAAGATGCCATAGAGGACTGTTTGTTAAGGGGCTGTTACGGGATCAGCCTTCTTTCTTTGAGGTCATGTGCCCAGGCAGGATTGTCCCATTAGTGTTCAATAAATAAATACATAAATAAATAACCAACTGCTAATATACCCTCCGACCTACTGTCTTCTGAGGGTCTCTCATTTGTCACCATTTTTCATGGAAGCCACTGTCACTGATCACAGTGAGGCACCTGTCGGTGCACAGTGGGCGACTCAGTTTGACCAGTCAGATCAGATTTCATGTGTTTTTTATGCTTCGTTCCGGGTTGCCGGTTGTTGACGTCAGAACGTGTTGGCACGCCATCACATGCTACAGCTCAACATGGAGAGCTGAGGCTTTTCATAGACATCCATGGATTTTTATTCTGTGCATGCTGTAGTTTTACAGTGACTTTCAGTAAGATTTAAATTTTAAAGCCTGTCTCTGAATATTAATGTAGCTAATAGTATCTGTTGACCAGGTCGTCCTACCCCAACATCACGTTGTGATCATGTTTTGTATTAGCTAAAAAGTTCTGTTACTTCCAATTAAGGGCAAAATTCTTCAGCAAACCAAGACATTTTGGACAACGCCACGCTTCCAACTTTGTGGACAGTTTGGGGAAGAACCTTTTCTATTCCAGCATGACTGTATCCCAGTGCACAAAGCGAGCTCCATAAAGACATGGCTGGAGGAGTTCAGTGTGGAAGAACTTGACTGGCCCACACAGCGGCCTGACCTCAACCCCATCCAGCACATTTGAAATGAACTGGAACGGAGATTGTGATCCAGACCTTCTCATCCAACATCAGTGCCTGATCTCATTAATATTCTATAGAATGAATGGCCATAAATTCCCACAGAAACTCCAAAAGCTTGTAGAAAACCTTCCAAGAAGAGTGGAAACGGTTATAGCTGCAAATGGGGACCAACTCCATATTAAAGTATATGTGTTTGAGTGCAATTTTATTAAAGTCCCTGTTGGTGTAATAGTCATGTGTCCCAATACTTTTGTCCATATAGTGTATATATGGCCTACGACATCGGTTTCTTCTTGTACACTCATTCACTGTTGGCTGGGCCGTTTCTTTCTGCCTCTCTCATGTCTTGTATTACTAGCTGGGCCACTTCTTTGCCTTATCGTATCATAACATTTGGCCATCTCACTTACATCAGATCAAACAAAAAACATTGGCCTGCGTTTCATAGTAGAACAGCGGTTATCTGGATGATCACAGCTGATGACAGTCACTCGACTGAGATTTATTGTACATATTAACATCAATGTAAATCAACATGCAGGTTGTAAATCTTTCCTGTTTATTCACGATAAGGCGATAAGAATTTCCAGACCTGGTTACCTTTGTGCAGGAAAGTCACGTCTGGCTCAGGCCACCAGCACTTGCTTTTTGAGTTCAATTTGACTTTAATCAGTCAAATAGCTCTGGTTAATCCTCCATGCTGCGTATACGTGCTGATTACATAACCGTCCAGCCCGTCCACCTGCCCGCCTCTGCAAGTCCTGTGAGGACCACTGACCTCTGGCTGAACGTTATAAATGTTCTCCAGCATGGAATACAGAACCCTATGCAATGTTCTCAGGTATCCACATCCCAAGGAAGCAGGCCTACAAATACAAAAGTACTCAATAAATAATGAGTATGTTATGTGAGGCTCAGATTTCTCGGCTTCATAGTTCATATACCCAGGGACGTATGGTGCTAGTGTTACATAACACATAGAACGTGAGCTTTGCATCGAACAGGTTCCCAGATGGCGTTCACTGGATTGTGAACTCAGGCACTGTATTCCGCTATGTTCAGAAGATTAACAGCCAAGTCAGAACTCGCTGCTCCAATATTCTAAGGTTATCATCATATATCTCAGTCTAGTTCACTGCATTGTTTCACCAGAGCAGGTTAAAAGGACTTTTCCAGCCTATATTTCATGTTGCTGTTTATAATAACTGGGAGAATCTATTGTTTTGCAGCTCTTAACTTCTGCCGTAACAATGCAAATTTCCCACTTGTGGGACTAATAAAGCTTTATCTTATCTTATCTTATCTTATCTTAGAACCCTACTTCCGCAATGTTTGGAGCATAAATACGCATCTGTTTATTGTGACGAATCAATCTGAAGGTAGGGATTCATCTCACTGAAACATTCAGAACAATCAGGAATTCAAGCAATTCCAGAAAGTTGTAATAATATTCAATAATCGACATCTTTGCACTTTATAGTCAAAATCGTTTTTAAACGTAAAACTAACAAATACTGTGTTTAAAAAAAAAAGAGACCGGTCTCATATTGCACTCGATCTCTTTCTAAAGATCAGAATCCTTTCAAGGTCAGCGATTTACGCCACTTTAGCACTGAGAGCTGCTTATTGCATCAAATTGTACACATTTTAACAATTCATGTGCTTTGTGGACTGTTTTTGCAAAATGCAGAGTGTTAACAGCAGAAAGTGACCGCCTATGCATTTGCGAGATTGGTGCTGCGAGTATAACGAACGTTAAATTTTTAAAAAGCAGTTTTTAACCTATAAAATGATCCCTGTGCTTACAAATCGGGACAAAAGGCCTTTGGTGAGGGCTGTAGCCACTGAACATGGATCAAAATATGCACGACAGCTTTTTTTTAGTTTTTTTGACTAGTAGCACCAAGTGAACCAGTCAACAGTAGATCACTTTCTGAGAGGGTGAGTGACAGCTTCTGTGCATATCAACAGCTGACTGACAGCTACGACGCTACTGTTGCTTAGCAGCAGTGAGACGCGCAGCCAAAAGCAGCGTTCCAGTAACGCACCGTGAACCTCCAAGACAAAAAAAATAAAATAAAAAATGCTGTGTAACCGAGCCCCATCCCCGGCTTACTTTCTGAACTATTGCCCATTCATTAACACATTGCTTGGCAAATTTCAGGCTAATTACAAATTCAGTTCACAGCCTTCATCAGCTCAGACCGGTCCTAGAGAGCGGTATATTTAGGATGGCACGACATGTTTAAGCATTACTGTTTTACAATTAATGTAATACAGAATGACAATGGCAGAAACATTCACAACACTTTATTTTAACAGTCCACCACAAATGCTTTGTAGATATACACATGGCTTTTAACTTGCATTCAATTAAACATCCATTAAACACAACATTAACCAAACCCAACACTCAATCTAACCCAAACTCTGACAAGAAATCAGAAAAGTGCACTGGACCCAGAGGAAATGGCTTAAATCTGAAACTAAAATCTAAATCTACTCCTTAACACTTCCGAAAATCAGTCTTTTCCCAAGACAGTTTGTTGACAATTTGGAAAAAACTACATGAAACCATCAAAAGGTGACCACACAGTCTAAAAAACACAGATTCCTGGATGGTTCTAGGCTTGGACTCATAGCCTGGAATGGTATGGAACCTTTGCATCATATGGAAGCCCTTTAACCCTTAGAACTCAGGGTGTATTAGTAAAATCTGATTTCAGTGAATATAAACAGTGTAAAACAGTCTAGAACAGGTGTTTACTCTCCTACACGCTCGCCGTTCGCTACTCTTTCTCTCAGCCGCTCTCCGGAGCCCCTCCCTCTGAGGGTTTTCCCCACCCACTTGTGGGTGGAGACCATCCTGAAAATTCTCCTGGGTTCCAAGATCTTGTGCATTTTAGTTTGTTTCTAAAATAAATGTAAGCATTTTTGTTCTGTATGGTCATTTGCGTGACACCCTAGTAGTGGTTATTATCACTGCATGTTTTTAAATTAGCTTTGGTTCTACGTGACACAGGAACACCAAACAAAGCTCAGTATGACATCTTCAGCATCAACACAAACCAGGGGAACTTCAATATTAGGACTGTATGGCTGTACGACGACAATTTACCATTTGTTGCATTTCTGGTATGGATCCATGCTGCTCGCGGGTTAGTCTTCAAATAAGCTTCAAATTCCTCAGTTACAATTGAGTTTCTCTGAAGAACCATCCCATGAAGGGTTCATTCATGGCACTGCTCTAAAAGACCCTTTGCAACTCCTTGTAGGAACACAATTATTTACACTTATAAAGTGTAAAGTGACTTGCTATTGGTGACCATCACCTCATCATGAACTTGGGGTGGTGGTGGCCTAGTGGGTAGGATACTTGCCTCTGGACCAAGAGGTCATGGGTTCGAATCCTATCTTCAGCAGACCACCACTGGGTCCCTGAGCAAGACCCGTAACCCCAAGTTGCTCCAGGGAGAGTGTCCCCTGTAGTTAGGGAATGGAAGTCGCTTTGGATAAAAGCGTCTGATAAATGCCGCAAATGTAAATGTAAACTCCCAACCCCCTGCCAGCCTTTTGCACAGTTGTTAGGTATGTTTTCTGTCCCACTCTACTGACGGCCCTAGCTAGCTTTGCTCTAATGTGATTTGAATGTTATACAACAGTTGATCCAACCGTGCCACTTTCCTCCAAGCTCCTCAATGGCCTTCCATGAGGAATGGACAGAAAAAGGGATGGCAGCTCAGCTTTTCCACCACCCCAGTCCACAATAAAGCCATCAAAAAGAGCATTACTCCCCTGTTTATCCAATCATGCAGCCATCTCCAAACCATCTGTCTCACCGAGAGCGATACAGTGTTGATGGTTTATTTCAGGCTAGCTGCAGCAGAGCCCTTTCCCCCCCGGGGCTTCACATCAGTTCTACGTCAGCGTCCGTAAATCAATGTGAATTCAGCGCGCTTTTTTTGGTCCGGCCAATCCACAGTGCTCTGGCATGCGTTTTATCAAAAGACCGCTTTCACGTCGGAAGAACAAATTTCTTCATTTAAGAAAAGATTTTTTTTTAACTCCTCCTCCTATTCTGGAAAAAAAAAAAAAAAAAAAAAAAAAAGCATTTCTGAGATTAAAGTATTAACTGAAGGCCAAATTTTATGTCATGTATTCTTTATTATTTTAAATAAACCTATTCATGTAGGGTAATCAGTGGCTTGTTATTCTGGGATATCTTTCCACATTTAATAGAAACCACTTTTAAAACAAATGGCATTTTAATCATGTAAAAAAGTGATTTGGAATTTCGAGATGCTAAAATGCTAAAATGGTCATTCCTGCTGCCTTGAAAAGACAAAAAACCACACTGGAGACAAGACTCCACCCAACCACTCACTGGGAGGTGATCGAGGAACTATTGTGTCTTCATGTTACCAAAACGCAACTGAAACAAAACTCATACCTTGGGGTGGATTTAAACTGGTACACTGGATGAACCAGCATACCACACAAAACTACTTGTGAGGTCACAACCATGAATATTTACATATCTCAACATTCAGCCATTGGCAGTTTAGATGCCTCCGCTTACATGGAAGCAAAGAGTGTTTGTGCAGACGGTCTGTAGCTATTTTAATAGGGTAAAATACAAGACAGCAAATCACACATCATTTGTGTGTGCAAGTCATAAAGGCACAGCATCACACAACCTGTCTAACAACCTGACTAGAAAACGGCCATGGACCTTAAGAGGTGAAAAATATAAATGCTAAATAATTCATTTCAATTTTCCGTTTCATTAATATGACCTACACAAGTCACACTAATGGAAAAAGTACCTAAAAGCCATCCTTGTTATGACGATGCGTGGTTGGGAATGACTCGAGAAGAAGTGAAAGTCACCTTTTGTGTTAGGAAAACAAGAACTCATGCCCATCGTAACCTGATATATTAACTTCAAATAAAAATCACAAGGACACAGCCAGGCACGTCTACCTGTCTTAGTATATAAAATATGAATTATTCGTTTCTTTTCGAATGTGTTGCCCTCCCTTCCCTAAGATCCTTTAGGGTCCCCTGGGAGCTCTGTTAAAGTGGGTCAATGGAGCAGGCTCCAGCTGAACTGCTTTCTGCTTCATCTGGACAAATTAGCATGCAGGCTACCTGCTTACGTAGTCATTCGCCGCTCTGATCTGGGGTCAGTCTGTGTGATTTGCCAGGCAATACAGAAGAAGTTACGGGAACTGATTCAAGACCTGATGGTTAGGATGAAGCCTCCAGACTAATAGCACCCAAAGTGCCTCTAGGCTGTTAATTAGAGCATATGGGACAATACTTCTGCGTGCCTTAACTTAAAGCTTAATGTCTCTAGCGGCTTCATGACATCAAGCAGCGCAGACGTGTAAGCTGCCAGGTTTCATTTAAAGGGTCCATGTCCTGCATTTGTCTTGAAATTGTTTGAATTTTCCCCCCTCAGGCACTTATAAGGTCTGTGTAAATTGTATGTATTCAAAAGAGTCATAATTAATTTGTCCAAAACATACTGCAATTTCTCTTCATCCTTTACAACAAACAAGCTACTGTGGCTACTGTGTCTTAAAGACTAGCAATATGTCTTTGTGTTCTGATCGACTGACCTGTATTTTGTTTCATTCAAAAAGCAGCCCAGACTGAAACAGTCCTTATAACTTCAACTTGAATTGACTGCTGTAAGCTGAATATATATAAGGAGTGAAAAGGCAACACTAGAGGCAACACTAGCATGTCATGATATTTGAGCTACAGTACAAAATGATTAAGATACACTGTAGTAAATTCAGTTGTCACACTGTTCTGAAACTTAAGTGTTTCCTCAAATTGCAAGTAACTTTGGATAAAGTGTCTGCCAAATTAATGTAATGTAATTTGATCTAATTATGCTCTCTTTATGATGTGTATTTTAACTGACAAAAGTCAACAATATGCTCATTAAAAATTAACTGACATTGTGGCCCATTTTTTGGGACCATCGGTTTGGGCACTATCCAGAAAAAAGCAAAAAGACTGAGGCTGAGGCAAGAACTCTCTAGATTCTCAACAAATACCAGCCAATTGTTAGTCTTCATTCGTGTTTGTAGAGGTCAGTATACTCTGGCCTTTAAGGTTATTTCCTCACTTACTTACATTTTTAGTGTTAAATAATGTAGGATATAATTCAAATTGCAGCTTGAGATCTGAAAATTGCAATGCTGCATCAAATGTGGATACAAAAAAAAAAAAAAGGATCAACCCCCGTTCAGCCCGAGCAGACACTAAAATTAGCAGAGACAGATTAGGTTGAAAACAGGCTAGACCTTAAACTACTACACTCAGTAATTAGAGGGTTAATGAGCTTATACTGCAGGGAAAACAGAAGAGTTTCAAGAGTCCTAGAATGGTAGACAACAGACATCTAAGAGCTGAAGTGCTGATTGCTTTCCCATCCTAAAGAGGAACAGGGTACAAACTGTTCCTAAACAGCACTCCAACTATGAAATGCCCTATATTTGTGGCCTTGATCTGTGATCTATTTAATGACTGAGGACAGGCCTTAGGGGTTCACTGTCCTGATGGGTCCCTCGCTGACGATCTCAGGTCAGTTTATGTGAATCCAAAACACAAGACAGCTAAGAAGAGAAGGTCAAAGAGTCGACCTTGGACCAGTTTCTGAGAGCACCTGGAGAACCGGAGAGGCGGCCGTGCTGGCGGCTGAGGTGGTGCAGTCAAACTTTAAAGAGTGTCAGATGATTTATGACTGGACCTGCCACTTGCTTTTACACTTTCCATAGTCACATTTCTTTATCACAGCTGAACAAAACCGATGCATCACCGCGAGAAAATGCGAGGTGTGATAGCATGGTTGCTATAAAACCAGTGTTTTGGGAAGGGGGGGGGGGGGGGGGGCCCCCCCCCCCCCCCCCCCCCCCCCTCCCCCCCCCCCCCCCCCCCCCCCCCCCCCCCCCACCCTACAGGCTCTAATCAAGCAATTTATGGTTAAGGTTGGCTGATATTGCGGGTAGCTGTGTTCACAGGCTGATTATTTTAAATGAGACACACCAAACAATGACCCACATCTTTCTTTTATAACAATTCCTGAGCTTTAGTCTCTTTTCATGAGTCTGCAGTGTGTTTCCCTCCATCTTTCTTTCTTTCCCATTTGTTACTTTCAAGCCTCCTTAGATGTGCCATCACAGACTCTCTCTCCAAACCACATTTTTAAGGGTGACTCGACCATCCTCTCTCTCTCTGTGTCTCTCTCCCCATATGACTCGACCACAATACTCTGCCCCTGATCAACCTCTCGAAAATGTACAGAAATATGTACTGCAGGGGATATTCATGGACGTTTTGGAACCTTGCCCATATCTCAAAAAAGAAGAAGAGGTGGCAAATTCTACTATTAAAAAAATAATAAATATAATAATGACAATAATAATTTTTAATAAAACTTAAGAAGAACAGTAGCATGATTATCCGACATCTCTGTCCTGCTGATCCCACAGTACTACACAATTTACCACGGTCAGATCAGAAATGCTTACTTGTAAAAAGTGGAGTGTGTTCCTAATGTATGTGATGAAGGTGAAGGGCATTTAAATGGAAAATTCCAAGGACAAATGTTGTCGCTAGTACTGTCTATCCATTTCTATGTTAAAGAATCTTCCAATGGTTTCGTGGTTAATGGTACACTCACCCCACACATAATCTGACTACCGTCCCACCAGAAGAGGATGAGTTCCCCTTTTGAGAAGCGGTTCCTCTCAAGGTTTCTTCCTCTTGCTCTAAGAGTTGCTCCTTGCTTGGTTGACTCATTAGAGGCCTGGATATATATTTCTTTAAAGCTGCACTGTGATAACGGTCATTGTGAAATGAACTATATAAACACAAGTCTGAACTAAACTGAATCTCTCTGCGTTCTCCACAGAGAGTTCAACGTAGGACCTAAGCACCTCATCCTATTAATAATCTTGAGGTTATTAATATTCTCCACAGGCAAAGTGGAGCAGTGGACAAAGCAAGGTTTCTTGTAGAAACCACAGGTTTGGATTTATGCACCATCTTAATAAATCAAATGTACTCTTGCCTTTTGTTCTCATGGGTTCCTGGGTAGCTTTGCCAAGCACTTTGGAGGCACAAAGGCACAAAACCAGTTTGGCAGCAACAACAACAATGTTTCTTCTTCCACTCCCTCTTTCCCTTTCATCGTTACCTTACGTTGTTTTCACTCTCCCTCTTTACCTTCTTGTCCAGCAAACCTCACATCAACAACCAACAGCAGTGTTATTGGCAGGCCACTGTATTGTTAAGCCTCGGCATGCCATGTAAGAGCTTGATTGATCAGGTAGGATTTGGCAACGGTAGGTTTTACCTCAGCAAACAGTGTTGGATGTGTATGAGCAATGAGCGAGAACTGAGAGAGGGAGGAGAGAGAAAAAAAAAGCAATGGAATGAACAATTATGGGCTCTGTGGAGTTAAAAATATCAGTGAAGAGCAAAAGGCATTTTAGAACCATAAAACAGAACGATTAGAATGGCTGAAGTCCCAAGAATCCCGAGGAATAAAACGACTCTACACAAAAGGACTAGAACCTTTCGCCACTTCACATTTCCAAGAGAAAGAAAAGGAAGGAATTACATCTTACATAGTCAAGAAATGTTATTGTCTGGCATGTTTAGGTCTGGGATGATGTAGACACACTATATGGACAATAGTATTGGGACGCCTGACCATTACACTAATAGGGACTGTAATGACATTGCATTCAGATACATAGACTTCAATATGGATCTACCCCCCCCATTGCAGCTATAACAGCTTCCACTCTTCTTGGAAGGCTTTCCACAAGCTTTTGGAGTTTCTGTAGGGAATTTGTGCCCATTCATTCATTGTAGAGCATTCATGAGGTCAGACACTCTTTCACACCGAATGGAGCTTGCTTTGTGCACTGGGACACAGACATGCTGGAATAGAAAAGCTTCTTCCCCAAACTGTGTCCACAAAGTTGGAAGCATGGTGTTGTCCAAAATGTATGATATGCTGTAGCATTAAAGGGGACATATCATGCAAAACTCACTTTTTTTATAATAGGTCTATGGGCTATTATTACAAAATCATTCTCACATAAAGAGATATCACCAGCTTTATTCTTCACAGTTTCAGTCCCTTTCAAAACGAGCCGTTTCAGGGCTCTGTCCCTTTTATGCAAATAAGCTGTTGCTGGCCACGCCCCACCCATCCCATGCTCACGAAATGAAACAAAACAAACAAGCTAGTTCATACTTAACTGCGTTAGAAACCCAAAAGTCATTATTTGAAAGTACTTACATCTCCCTCATCTGCTGACTTGTCACGGACAGTAGGTACAGATCCCCCCACAACGCTGAAATTAGCTCCTTATTCTAATTTTCCGTTCCACCTTAAAAACTGTGTTGTTGGTTCTTTACAGCCAACAACACAACACTTCATGTGTAATTTGCATTTGCCTGTAGACATAGCACTCGGCTTATCCGTGCTCGTAAAACTAGCAGACAACATGGCGGATCTTCAACCAATCTAGTGGGTGGGGTCTTGACAGATGAGGGGTGGATGTATGCAAATTGGCCAAAGTGGGACGTCACGGCGGGGCCCTCCATCCAAACGGCTCATTTTGAAAGGGCCTGAAACTGTGAAGAATAAAGCTGGTGAGATCTCTTTATGTGAGAGTGATTTTGTGCAAAGAACTTCATGAACATGTTTTGCATAGCCCATAGACCTATTATAACTAAAGTGAGTTTTGCATAATATGTCCCCTTTAAGACTGACCTTCTCTGGAAGTAAGGGTTCTAGCCCAAACCCTGGAAAACAGGTGTGTCCCAATACTTTTGTCAACATAGCATATTTTTCATGTGTGAGCATTCCATATCAGTTCAAACACTATACAAACAGTACAGTATTATTACAGTATTATATCTATTCAAAGTAGAAACCTGTAACTGATTTTCCCCATTCTTTCATTAGCTCTCAAGAAGCAAAAAAAGGAAAAAGAAAAAAGAGTACCCAGGTGCACTGGATGAAAGATTTAGGCAGAAGAGAATCAGGATCTGAAGACCCTGAAGGTTATTTGGAGATGAAGTATAGCAGCAGACAGCCCAGTTAATTAGCCTGCTTTTATTAACCGGCATCCAGTTGGTGCACACTAATCTCATAGCTGGTTGATGTCCATGTTAATGACTGTGATGTTTCCTCCATCGCTTTGATGGCACAGCAGATTCATCTAGCGAACATGGGAGAGTGACCAAGCGTTTTACTCTTCGCCTGAGACCTGTTGGATCTGCTAAATAAGGCCATTAAACAACCAAGGCCGAGGGCCAGGGATAATTGTGTGTACTGGAGCTTCTCAAATTTAGTGCTATATTATTTGAACCAGCCTGTAAATGAAAATTATCGCTAATGAAAGCCATCGCTGGAGAAAAAAAAAAAACCTCACATACTAAAACATCTGAGTCTTTTGGCACCTTTATTTTTTGAGAATGTGTCCATGTCTGGATTATGCTGCAGGTGCATGTCCCAGTTTAACACAGTGCGGTGTACTTCGAACAAAGTGAAAGAGGAACCTCTCAGAATACTTCATTTTCTATAGCAGAAGGCAGAAGTGGGATCTTGTATAACGGGTTCGGTGCTTCCTCTGAAGTTTGATGGTCACCTTGGAATTAACAGGTTGTTTCCTCATATGTTTCATGGATTGCAGCCTTGTAGTCTCCACTCTCTAAAGAAAGAAGCTGCATAAGATTTGTGCCTTTGGTTGATTCTAGGCCTTTGGGTCACAAGCTCAGGTCGTGACTTTCTCAGACAAGCACTGGTTGTTTCTGACTCTGTCTCTCTCTCTCTCTCTCTCTCATATACAGACACACACAGACACACAGACAGACACAGACAGACACACACAGACAAAGACACACAGACAAAGACACACAGACAAAGACACACACACACACACACACACACACACACACACACACACACACACACACACACACACACACACACACACACACAGCACAATCCAAAGAAAGGAACAATCAGGCTGATGATGCATTCTCTGATCAACAGTCTTATCAGAGTTCATCCCACTCACCTGCAACTCCCCAACTGCTGCAGCAGTCCCACACTGACAGAACTTTCCCGTAAACACTGCTAAGAGGATCTAACAGACTGCAATAGCGGTTTGTAACATCTTGCTTTGTTAAAATGGGTAGCATCACCATCGCTGGAATATTTCATATCTTTGAAATGGGAATTAAAAAAAAAGGGGGGGGGGGGGGGGCAACATTCTTAACTGTGCAAGTCTTAGGCTCCTGTGTAAACTGTTTTAAGCACATGCACAGGATAACATTAGAATAAACGCTAACAATCAAGAAAGCAATAAATAATAAAGATTTGTATTGTTTGTAAAAAGTGCTTGAAGTTATGTGAGCTAATGTATTCTAAGGTGATAAAAACATACTGCACAGCTAAACAGGTTTTAAATATAATTTTTAAAGCAAGACTTCTGCATGGTACTGGTACTGTATACACACACACACACACACACACACACACACATTAACGTAACATATTTTTAACGTAACGTAACATATTTCTGGACCATTTTTATTGGTCTGTTTACGATGAAATATTCACATAATGTATGAGCTTGCTGTTAAATAAAACAAATAAAAACAGGTTTTAATATGAGACAGCAACAGATCACTAAACTCGTACTGAGTATGTGCTTAGGCTCAGTAATGTGATGTGTTTCTACATGAGCACAGTGTGATCAGGTCACCTGAGCACAGTCACTCCACCCCACTTTAAAGGGTCAGCTGACCTCTCCTCTTAGGCTAATCGCCTTTAAAGCGTTCCAGACTCTCTGCTAATTAATGCTGCTATGCACAACAACACAAGAAAAGGAAGAAGGGAAAGAGATCACAACACTGCTGGAGGGGAGAGAGAAAATGTTTCAGTGTCACAGGAGTCATTAGTGTTCTCTGGTGTTGTGAGATTAGTAATGAATCAGTAAAGGCTGATCCCAGATCAGTGGTCCGATTGGCAGGATGGAGAGGAGACACAGTAATAGTGAAGTAAAAGTATTACTGAGAACCTATCCTTACTAAGTCGAGAAGTCATTTTGAGATCGATCACTCTTTAGCACTCAAGGATTTACAAAAGTACCTTGAACATACTCAAGCGTACACTTCAGGTTAAAATGGCAGTTTGTCCCATTAATGAGTATCTATTGTAATAATGCACACACTGTTGTGAACAGAAACGGTGAGAAATGTGCTGGTGATTTAATGTACTTATTTAACCCATACAGTGTGAACATCTGATATTCAAAAAGGGTAATAAGAAAAGACTCATTGGCCAATCTGGTTGTCAACAAATCATAAAAACGACTTGTGAACCACTTTGTCTTAGATCATTCACGCTTACAGCCTTACATTGCTGGTAGCTGAGATATAAAAAGTGGACATCTGTAAATATTTTATTCCTTTTTTTATTGTAAGCTCGTTTTAGGTATTAAGAAAAAGTGTTATATTAGAATTAGCATTAACACACACACACAAACACAAACAAACACACACACACAGCAGGCTGAAGGGACTGAGGTGGAAGCTAAAGAGGAGTTCAATAGCATTATCTTATCTGCAGCAGTCAGGTGTATTTCCTTATTACTACACAATGCTGTCCCTGCCATCGCACATCCAAACAACAGCTAAATATAGCTCAGTCGAGGCCGGCGTGCTTTACACACACCACCCAAACCTTCAGCTTTTTAACTACAAGGCACAGAAGGAACGATTAGTTCTGTCACGTCTACCCCTGAACTAGAGCTGTCAAGATAAAGCCCACTTAGGAGAGGCAGCGGTGAGAGAGGGGGGGAAATACAGATCATTCCGCATTCTAAAAATAAGACAAATAATTAGGACAATGTCAAGGTTGCTCCAGAAAAAGCCTAGTCAGGGAAGGCTGTGGATTCTGTTGAGTGTAGGGGGTAAAGAAGTCATTCAGTGCTCTAAATTTATACAATTAGGGCGCATTCTGTTTGCATAGTCATCAAACATACAGCAAGGTGCAAAAAAAAAAAAAAGATCCTCAAGCTGTAGAGTCAAAACACCAGCGTATTTCACCCAAAACTTCACAGAAATCCACAAAACCGCTTGCTGACCAGAGCTTTAATCTGATCTCACTTTATCGGTTCAGCGTGAATGAATTCTGTCCCAGTGCCCAGCTCCACTCAAGCGAGTGAATACCCAATTTCTGACGATAGCATCTGTTAAGTTATCCTACTGACAACAACAGCCAACTTCACATAAACAAACAAACAAACAAAAAAAAGACCAGTAGCTATTAATAACAAACAACACACTTATTCTTAAAATGCTGGAAAAACGCTGTAACGATTAAACCTGGTGGCCTAGCGTTTAGGGAGTTGCCCCTACAATTAGAAGGTCGTGGGTTCAAATAACAGGATAGCCAGTGGCAGCACTGAGGTACCCTTGAGCAATGTACCGTCCCCCAAACGGAGAAAGAATTTCACACTGTTCACACGATGTGCTGTCCCGTTTTCACATGCGACAAACGGACACTTTACACTTAAAACTCGGTTTCCCGGACAGGGATTAAGCCTAGTCCTGGATTATGTAGTGCTGTGAATAGAGATTTTCCATTCAAAAGGAAGGGTAGTCCATGACTAGGCTCAATCCCTGTTTGGGAAACCGACCCAGAGTGTATTACTGACTCCAAAACTGGTGTTTCCTCTCCTACACTCTCGCCATTTGCGGCTCTTTCACTATTCTGAAAAGCTCTCCCAGGTTCAAAGATTGTGTGTTTTTTTCTGTTTGTTTCTAAGACCTAAAAGAACAGAAATGTGGGCTTCATGGGCATTTGCATGTGACGCCACTTTAAAAATCCCATACGCGTTTTTAAAATTACAATAACTTTGGATTTACGTAACATAGGAACAAACGAAGCTCAGCTGTTCTGCCGTATTACAACAATTTACCATTGGTTGGGCTTCTGGTTGTTGGGCTCTCGGGTTCTAAGGTGGAAGAACCTTACTAAGAAATGGTGTAACAAGTATTATTAAGTATGAACCAAAGCTAAACCAAAGTTTAGACAATTCCATCAATCTCTAACTTCGATGAAAGTCCAGGTGTGGCACCAAAGCCTGGCAGGTGCTTTAAAAGAGAAAGCAGGTGTTCAGAAAATTGTTATGCAACTAAACATGATGAGACTCACAAAAGGTCTGTGAGGTAACACTACTTTGGCTTTTGCTGGGCTCTGAATTGTAAAAAAAAAAAAAGCAACAAACAAACAACACACACTCTGAATCATGGAGATGCTTTTTATTCCAGTTGCTCAGGGCTGGCTTTCCCAAAATAATTCTCAAAAGAGAGAGGATGCATCATACTGACAACTGTATATATGAGTTACGATTATTTTTTTTTTTTGGGGAAAATGGGAACAGATCATTTTTAAAACATCTGAGGCCAAATACCAGCAGGTAAGACGAACATTATATTAAATATGTACATCAGAAAGTGAAAACTTTCTGCAAAATAGGGAAGCATCAAGATGCCAAATGTGTATAGATAGTATGCTCCATTTTCCAGTAATAAGAAATCAATTATTTTGAAGAAGACTAGACACGCTGTTAATCACTTAAGGTCAAGAGTTCAACTTTCCATCACGCCACCCTGAAAAAGCTTCTCCAAAAACAGTGACATCAAACCAGAACCAGTCACCATCAGGCAAATGAGATCGTGCTAATTCATCGCTACAAGCTTTCTGCTGGTATTTTTTGGTTGAAATATTACTTAACATTCTCTTTCCCACCAAACTGTCATTGAAGATTTGCATTCCTTTGATAATCAGTGGCTTCCCTTTACTTAAACCCCAGGTAAAATCCAAAATCAAATCTTTCTATAGCCTCCTATTTCTATCTTCCATTACAGAGGAATGGAGGCTCATATGTTTGGTTTTACAAGCCCAATTCAATTTCATGACCATCAAATCAGGCATTATTCAGAGTCTGGCCTGCTTCTCTTCTGAGCTACATTAGCGAAGCGCTTAGCCAGAATCCATCTGAATGAAGTCGCATGAGTGGGTTTCTGGGATGCAGCATACAATGTGTGGTGTGACACTAATTAGATACACATTTCTAGTGAACATGATGGAATGGGATCATCAACAGGTCTTAAAGGAGAAGCTGAAATTCTGGACTCAGAACTAGAGCTGCAATGTATCGTCTGCTAATCTTTATTGTGATACCGATTTAAATGTTTTGGTTTCATGACATTTCAAAAATGGGCTGTTTTTGTAGCTCATTTTCCATACGTGGATTAGACTGTATGGATGGGGGGGGGAGTAAATATCCCATTTGAAACAATATTTGCAGATTTCAAACCTTTTTCAATTCCAAAAAAGTGATTTTCTGAATCTTTAATATCTCGAAATTAATCTTAATCAAAACGCTTAGCGGTAAAATCGCAATACTGATATTTTCTCCATTTCATGCAGCTCTAGTTAGAGCCTGTGGAACAAAACTGGTGGAGATGTGAGTCAATAGGGGTGGTGACAAGAAATATTATGGCCACAAATTATGGTCACAACTTTTTAGTGCGTTTACAGCTCTAAACAACTGCATCATAAAGACCAGCCACCTTTCTCTTATTGCTTTCAATGGAAAAGATATGTGATGCCCACTGGATGCCTTGGCTTTTATGTGCTCTGTGCCCGTGCACCTCAAGTTTAAAAAGTTCAGTTTGAGCCGGCCAGTACTTCATGAGGGATTTTCTGTTCTGACCAATCAATTCAAAAGTGAGGCTTGGCCTTTAGTGAGAGCTGTTATGGACGAATGATTAGTGATTGTGGTCCTTTATGGATCTAAATCATGACAAACAAAAACAGCCTGCCAAGTGCAGTAGTGTGAACACCCTCCTAATCGTATTATATAACCTGTAAACCACAACAATAACAACAACAACCAGTGTAAACAAACTGCAGAAACCACACAGTAAGAAATGAATTCATGTCATGCCATTATGTCATCAGGATATTCTTCTTACAAATTAAATTGTTGATTTTTGATTTTTTGGGGGGAAACAAATCATCGTATTGTTTATGTAGCCTTTTTTTTTATAAAAGGTGGCACCACAGTCTGCTGTCCCACATGGAACTCAAACCTTAGAAGTTAAATACCACGACACATGTATGTTATGTAGACATCTTTAAGCATATTTATTTTCTCATATTGCCCACTCGCAGACACCAATCTAACTAAATGTCTGTGCAAAACCTTTCACTAACAGCCAGGTGTCCTCAGGTGCAAATAAAAGGACAGACTGAAAGTTTAATTGATTGCCTCGAGGCCACACTCCTGTTCAGAAGCACATTCCAATAATTCTTTCAAACAGGACAAAAACACACACTCCCTTTCCAGCCAATAAAATGTAGTCTAACTTCATTGTGCTCTGTGAACTGTACCAATGTTTACTCCCTTTAAAGTCAAATACATCAAAAAGATTACTCATATAAAACTCATTCAATACTTTCCAATACTGATCTAGGAGTAATGCCTGCATTCACAGCATGACACACTGATCACACACAAGATATGCAGTGATTCAGAGCAGAAAAAACCCAAAGACCACAACAGAACAGCCTAAAATCCCATAAGCACATGACAAAAGGGCTGCCTACCTGTCGCAGCATGACGTCTTCATCTAACCCCACTTCATCCCTGTAGGTCGTCCCCCCTACCCTCATAAACTCCAAAACCTCAAGTCTTCTTACAGCTCAGATAAGACGGACTCATCAATCTGCGACAGAGTCCCGCTCCAGCTTGCAGAGCCAGCCACGTCTCTGCGCGAAGAACCTCCAGTGTAAGGTGAGGTCTGGCTGTGCTGGCTTAAAATTCCGATGGCTGAGTTTACGCCGCTGTCTGAGAAGCCATGACCAGCCTCCGATTCCTTCTGCCTCCTGGCACACTGTGGTCACATGATTCTCAACTGATTTTTTTCCCAATAAGAAATTAAACTCTTAATCCAGTGGTTTGAAGTTTTTTTTTTCCCTTCCTACTTCAGAGACCAAATTCAAAAGAAAAAGATGAATGTCTAAGATAACTGCGGGCCCAAAACTGGAATTTCTATCTGGCCCTGGTATCGTGTGGGTTTTGTTTTGGGACAGCATGCAACCCTTTGACCATTATTTATGTACTATATATATATATATATTTATGTACTATATATATTTATGTACTATATATATTTATAGTACCATCATACCTAGTATGGTGCACTTGGTACCCCAGCAAGAAAGATAACAAAATTCAGTGCTGGAACTCAAGTGCTTGTTTGGCAGCAGAGCTCATGAAAAATACTGTAACAATACAACATACGCAGTGTTTCATATTGTATTGCATCATATTGTGCCACCCTGCATCACAGACTAGTGTTTTGTGTATTAGCTTTGGGCTAACACTGTCGTGTGGCTTTAGAACAAGACACTATAAAGCACAGCTGTTGTTTCAGACATAGTATTTTGAGATTCAGAATCAGAAAACCTTATTCATCCCTGAGGAAATTACTTATGTGATGACTGCAAATACACGGTGACAAGAACAAGATAAAATACAATATACAAGTCTAAGTCTGAATTAAATCTAAATAAAACATCTGTAGAAAGACAAAAATGCTGAATATGAAAATACACTATGCTATATACAGAAATGCTGGGTATAACAATGCTCTGATTAAATGGAAATGCAAATATTAGCATCAATGCAGGGCACATTTTCAGCCACTCTTGGATCAGACAATGTACTGAATGAAGATGCCATTATATCATATCCAATCAAATTGTTTTTGTAAACCAAGGGAATTAATATTACTATTAAAGTGAATTGAAGGGTGCACATAAGTAAATAAAATTAAACTATTATAGTGGACTGTACAATACTGTATACACTCACACTAGTACTATTACTGTTCCACTAGACGGCACAGTATGTTGTCTTGTCCTGTAAATGACTGTACTGTTGCTCTTGTTTTCTTTGGGGGGGGGGGGGGGGTTTGCACTCTCTAGTCCTGACCTGCCCACACTTGTGTGGTCTTGTGGTGTTCTCTTTTTGTCCTTTGTGGTGTTCTGTTTTTGTTCTTTGTTTTGTTCTCTTTTTGTTCTTTGTGCTACGCCATGGTCCTGTTGGAACCTTGTTTCCATGTACTGTGTATTATGGTTGAAATGACAAACACCTACATGACTTGACTTGACTTGAACTGAAGGGTACACCTGACTGATTTGCACTATTATGATGACCTAAATGAACAACACCCAAGTGAACTGAACTGCACTATTAAAACAAACTGTAGGATGCACATCTGTGAATTGTAGTGCTATAGTGAAGTGCAGGATTGAAGTGGACTGAATTGCACTATTATGGTGACATCTTTGTGAGTGGACACTAGTTATTTGTTTTATATGGTCAGTGAGTGCAAAATGACCTAAGTGCTTTTCTGCCTGAAGTAACATTTTGTTCTTTGCACAGAGCTGTCAATTTAGTGTCTTATGCATCATTACATCGGGGGACACAAACCCTGAGTCACTATCTTCAACCCAACAGCACAGTGGAAAGTGCTCTCCAACCCAGCGGTGGATTAAACAGATCAAAATCAGCTATTTTCTACCTCAGAGGAGAGCAGAGGACAGCATGAATCTGAATGTCAGTGAAGGGTACAACTATGTGAGAACTTCATGTAATGGCCATCCTTCCCTCATTTTGTTCTTTCATGAGTAGCACTGGAAGTTACATACATACATACATATTATATATATATATATATATAAAAAATTGTAATGTATTATATGTATATATA
>JBBPCX010112124.1:0-21141 GCA_037974365.1 Hydrocynus forskahlii
TCCCTTTAGACTGAAACACTGTCCCGCTCCGTGGCGTAAGCCCTTGGTAGGGTTCCTCGTTCACGCCTATACAGAAAGACACAGGGGGGGAGAGTCAGGAAGAGTCAACATATCTCTGTCGGTCCGTGCGTGGATACAAAACCAGCCATGAAACACCATTAGACTGTGACGAACCTGCTCCGTGCTTCCACTCGAAAAGTGGGAGATACACAGTTCGTTTCCTTGTTTTACTCACGCGCCATTCCCCCTGAACAGCACGAGTAGAATACTTGTTAGTCCCAGCCTCTGAGCCGACTACTGCAGAGCTCAGACGATGAGCTTGGTGACCACGCAATGACTCCTAGGATCAACAGGCTTTTAACACTCACCTAAGGACTCAAACAACCAATCATACAACGCAGACAATCACACAAGTAACTAGCATCGATTAACTCACTACACAAGACAGGTGGACCTGTTATCAGGTACCTACCAACCATGCTAACGAGCTAATCTAGCTCCGGTGTGACACTGGGTTGCTTAAGCACCTGATGACACAAGCACGCTCTCACTCACACTATGTGCCCAGGGCTGTGGTCTAAAACTCAGGGGAGGAGCTGCGTTGGGGGCGTGACCGAGGTGGAGCTGACATGACAATTGCACTTTATACTACTAGGTACTGGGGAGACATGCACAGACACATGAATTTGTATGCTGATGGTGCTTTTAATCGTTATCAACTGTATAATGTGATACACTGTAGTCTAAGGTACTGTGTTACACAAATGCAGGCCATAAAAGGCATTTAATTTGTGCAAAACTTTGTAGGACAGACACTCCTGAAAAGGTAAGCACAATGCCGGCACGGCGCTACCTTTAGGCACATATGTGGAGATCATACCAAAAAAAACCCCGTAGGTTACGTACCATCTCATGTTCAGTCAACCGGAGTAGGATCCTGCGTCGACATTGGATGCGACGTAGTTTCCACGTGGGTGTAGTAAGAGGTAAACAAAAGCAAATAAAATAACACTGAAAATAATTGTAAATATAACTGGTAGATATTTTGGTGTGTTGGAGAATCGTGATCAAATGTGCTTCATGTCCACTAAGTGCAAAACGTCAAGTGCGCGATTTCGGACAGCACTTACATATGGCAGTGTGTACTACAGGAGGAAGTGCGCAGTGCGCACTACGCCTACATTGCAGTGCACTGACCTAAGTGCACGATTTCGGACACACTCAATGACTGAGCAATGGCTACCTCCATGACCTTGGTTTTTATTCCATGTGATGCACATCACTTCCAAGACCAGTGTGCTTGACACCTATGCTGTCTGGTATTTGTGTCATGTGAATGTCTACAGTCTACAAGGTCTGGGGGGGACTGGGACAAACACTTGCCCTTCATCCTGTGGTTGTACAGGACAGCAGTGCAGGAGAGCACGCTGGCGGTGCTGATGCTCAGCGGTGAATTGCGCACCGGGAGAGGCCCTTGAGCGGCTCAGTGAGGTGGTCTACCGGGTGCGGTTGAGTTGGCCAGTTTTGTTTGTGTTCGGGGGACGTTTTGGGGGAAATTATGTGTGTTTATTATGTGGGTCTGTTGTTATATGTGTTTTATTGTGTGTTATTATGTGTAATTGAGCCATCTCGCCAGTCACCCTCCTGTAAAATGTTAGTTGCTGAGTGAGGGAGGCAGGTGAGACGGCAGACATGTGTTGAAATTGGTTGTTGTGCTGGGTTGTGCATGGAATGATGGCCTCCGTCTCCTCTCCACATAAGGCAACACAGCCGTAATGGGAGGGTCACGCTGCTGGTGTGACTGCAGCACCTGTAGTGACATAGCAGGCAGAGTAGGCTGGCCAACAGGTTCAACATCAAACAAGTGTCCTACTACAGACATAGCTCTGAGCTGTGAAGCAAACTCCCAGTCACTGTGACTTTTTAGCAGAGCTGACACCTCATCCTCAGAGAGAGATGTACTAGAGCCAGATGAGGACCCTCCCATTACAGGTTAGCGCTTGGGGCTGGCTGGTCAAACGAAGAACATTCTGTACAAATCCATCCTCAACATCACTCGCACACTTAAGCAGTTCTGTGTATGGCTCTGAAAGCAGCCACTGGCTCAGTGGCCTGAGAAAGGGGTCTCTGCTCAGCGCATCGGCAACAACGTTCAACCTGCCTGGGACATGCTTGATCTTAAGGTTATAAGGGGCCAATTTCGCCACCCAGCGCTGCTCACAGGTGTCTAATTTCAGCTTTGTCATGATGTGAGCGGGTTGTTGTCTGTTCACCCTGTGAACTGGCTGCCCTTCAACCAATGGCTGAACTTATTGTACACACCTCATTTCAAAGCTAAAAATTCAAGTCTGTGTGCAGGGTAGTTGGCTTGGCTATGGCTGAGTGACTTACTTGCAAACACTACAGGCCTTGCTCTGTCATCAACATTTTGGACTTGTGAAAGAACAGTGCCTAAGCCATCAAGCGATGCATTGGTGGGCAGGATAAAAGGCTTGTTGAAGTCTGGATGGGCGCGAACCACGCAGCTGACCAAAGCATTCTTCAGCTCTGCAAAAGCATCGTCACAAGCTGCCGTCCAGTCCTGTAGGGTTCCCTGCTTTGCCCCTAATGCTTAGCACCTGCAGTCAGACAAAACAGAGGCTTTGCAATGGAGGAACAATTTGGAATGAAATTCTGGTAATATGCCCAAAATCCCCAAAACAACCGTATCCTCTTCTGGGATGGGGTGCAGCCATCTCATTCCATCAGATCAGTTTTCTCAAAGCACAAAATTACAACAACCTTTTCCTGATCCACAGATCCACCACATTTCCAGGGATTAAGACTCCAGTGCTGTCTACTATGTGGCCCAAAAGCTTAACTGACCGCCTCAGTAACAAAGAACAAGGCTGAAAAAATGTAAGTCACCAAATATGCTGAGCATCATCCTCATGAAGGACACCATACTGTTGCACAGGCCTTGAGGTAAACAATTATATTCATATAACCCCAGCGGAGTGGTAAAAGCGGTGAACTTCCTGTCAGCTTCATACATGGGGACATTGTAAAATCCAGACGTCAAGTCCATTGTGCTGAAAACAACATTGCCCCAAGCGCAGCAAGGCAGTCAGACTGATGGGGAAGAGGGTGGGCAGCTTTAATGGTCCGCACATTCAACCACCTGAAGTTTGTGCAGATACATAGGTCTCTGTTCTTTTTCCATACCATGACGAGGGGGGAGGCATAGTCACTCACTGACTTCCTGATGATTTCACACTTCTCCATTTCATTTAGTATTTGCCTTAGCTTGTAATAGTGCGCTGGTGGAATGCGCCGATAGGGAAGTTGGAAAGGATGGTCATCTGAAAGGTGAATCCTGTGAATGAAATCTTTGGCCTTTCCACAGTCAAGGGAGTCTTTTGAGAAGATGCCACTGTTCTCTATGAGCAGGCTCGCCAGTTTGGCTTTGTCAGCAAGGGAAACTTCACAACTGTCCAAGTCAATATCACTCAAACCAGCATCCTTCATCCCTTTAGCGAGGTTACTAGGCATGCTGTTGGATAGCATTGGGCTGGAGGCTGCATCCTGAGTCTGACACAGTCCTTGTGTGATGTTCAAATCCTCTATTGCCAGGCACGGCAACACATCAGCTATCTTAGCATAGCGCCACAGAGTGATTGGTTTCAGAGTTGGATTAAGGATCTTCATCGGGACCCAGCAGTTGCCCCACATGGCAGTGAGGAGTTTTCCCACCAAAATATTCCTTGGAGCAGAGCGAGCAGAATTGGGCTCAACAATGATGGTGCTACCAGGTGACACAGGGACATCACTGGGAAGTCTCCCCCACACCAGGTGTTCCTGCTGTGGGAGGAGAGTAACACTGTGCACCAGCTTCACCGTTCCAACTTTATCACACTCACTTGGACCTTCCACCGCGACACGCAGCTCAGCAGTTCCAGAAACCACTCACGGTCAGGATCAGAGCTCTTGGAGGAAATCAGCTTCCAGTATTCATTTTTGCTTCTCGTGTTTTGAAGAACGGACTTGATCACGTTGGAGCCAATTATGAAGTCATCTCGCTGACCTGGAACAACTAGAGTGGGTACAATAAACTTTGACTCATACACTTCAATTTCAAGGTCATAGAAACACTTCAGATATGTTGTCCTGCCACCACAGTCCACAAGCATTACATTTCCAGGGATTAACTGAGCACTGGGCAAGACACCAACAGACCGAAGTTTCTTCTCTGCCTCTTCACTTAGTGTACAAGACATGGAACCAGAATCCAGCATTCCTCTCAAAGTGACTTTGCCACTAACTAGCACAGGTGTGTAGAACAGCTCGCTTGACCCTTCAAGTCTCTGTGAACTGATGAGAATCGGCACGTGCTCTGCTGGCAAAAGCTGACAGTTGTTACTGTAGATACAAAGCAGATCTGGTTCTGCACTGAGGGCTTCTGTACCATCACCCATACTTGCCCTCTCACAGCGTGGGCCCTCTAGTTTAGGTGTGCAGTTGGGCTTCTTGGATGCGGCTGCTGGACGAGATACACTGAGTCATTTTTTAAGTGACCTGGTTGGAAGCAGTGAGCAGTGAGCACTGGTTGGACAGAGTTTCAGTCGCCTGCAGTGGCTGTAGGTGGAGTGGTCAGTGCTGCTGCACGCTCAGCAAGGAGAGGATGATTTGTTGCCTCTGACTGCGCATATGAGTTGTAGAACTGTGCAGTGGACTGAGTGACCGTCAGGACTGTAATTTGCAGGACATACTAAATGTGTTAAAAAAAAATCTAAATGTTGCGCTCTAAATATAAATGTTGCATTTTTACAAACGGCGACTCTAAATGTGGGATTTTAATGTATTTTATGTAAAAAAAAAACCCGGAGCTATTAACCGATAACTGCTCACCTTGCCCGGGTATCCCATGACTTTTGTCCGAGGTGAGCGGTTTTCTGCTAATAACTCTGGATCTCCAGGGGCTATTATGGCAAACGAGGGGTCGTTGTAAAGGTGTCACCGAGCCCTATCTAACTGTGGATGTGTAATGTATTTAATGTTAAAAAACACCCCCGGAGATCCGGAGTTATTGGCCGAAAACTGTTCACCTTGCCCGGGTGCCCCAGTATTTTAGTCCCCCACGGAACGTGCTCACAGGCAATCTCCATGAAACTTCACAGTTAGATAGGGCTCGATGAGACCTTTCCAAAGATCCATGTCCCATTACTTTTGTCCGAGGTGAAAGGTTTTCGGTAAATAATTCCGGATCTCCGGGGGCTATTATGGCAAACGAGGGGTCATTGGAAAGGGTTTACCGAGCCCTATCTAACTGTGAAGTTTCACATTTAAAGTGTGAGATATATTTTTCATATTTAACATTTAGATTTGAGGTCATTTAAGACTTTACCCATCACGAGTCGTTCTGTCGTGAGTGACATGGGTACTGTCCTATCACAAACAAGAAGTGTGGTCCTGCCCTTTCCGTTATCTGAAATGTGGGTGTGTTTTTGAAATGTGGTTGTGTTTCCTGAAATGTGGGTGTGTTTCCTGAAATGTGGGTGTGTCTCCTGAAATGTGGGTGTGTTTTTGAAATGTGGGTGTGTTTCCTGAAATGTGGGTGTGTTTTTGAAATGTGGGTGTGTTCTTGAAATGTGGGTGTGTTTTTTAAATGTGGGTGTGTTTTGAGTCTCAGGCCCGCCATAAGAACATGCTACTGGACCCAGAGCTGACTGGCCTACCCTTTGATAACTGGCCTCTGCATCTGGACTCAAAGAGCAACCTCTCCCAAACCCACAAGGTACATAAAAACCATTCATTCTGGACAGTGACATTCTGATTGGAAAGATTATGCAAGCAAATCTACAGTTCAAATGTGAAACTCAAATAAATCAGAGAAAGAATAGCTTCAATTGTTAAATGAAAACATAGTTTACAAGTCCTATTGAACGGTGGCCCATGAAATATTCAATATGAATGTATTTAAAACAGAAAATACTTTCAAAGCGATAATCTAAGGGCTTCAGATGTTCAAAACTAAAACATATAAAACATTATGTGACGCCAGTACCTTATGTATAAACCACGGCATGAATACAGCTGCATGATCACCTCAAACGGCAGCTGCACATATTAGCAGCATATATGTATATATTCATATATATGCATACTTATATTCCTAGATTTTATACTGTACATCTTAGACTGCATATCCGAATATTTTTATTTTATACTATATTGTGACATAGTACTTTATTCTATTTTATTTTTTAATTCTATTCTATTGTTTTTCTTAATTTTGCTGCTCTTAACTTTGTACTGTCCACTTTCTGCCGTTACTAAGCAAATTTCCCACTTGTGGGACTAATGAAGGTTTATCTTATCTTATCTCATCTTATTCAGGATTAGTTTGTAATCCATGCAGGACAATTTGACCATGGAAATAAGTGAAGAGGAGCAGAATCAAACTGTTCCCTTTTAACAATGTGGAACTTCTGACTTACAGCAATAGCCAGCCTGTCTTCACAACTAGCCATTCGTGTCCACTTCTGAGAATGCTGGGGCAGGGCAGATTCCTGCATAGCAGAAACATGTTCAGGCTGTACCATTACCCATTTATCAACACACATTTTTTCTGACAAAAGAAACTGTGCAGTGGTAATTATAGTAGATTTTTATAAAGGGAAAGTATTTTGCCGTATTTTATTTATTTATTTATTTTTTACAATTTCTGTATAAATGCTTGGTTGAGAGTCCTTCAGACTGAATTTGATGTGAAACAGCTCATTGTACAGAGGGCGACTTTGCCCTTGCATGCCTGTGTGCATCTGTCTAAAATGGCCTGTAAAATAACATGTTTTAGGCTCAAACATTGTCAGAGTTATTGTAAAACAATGCCAGTCAGCATCCTCATTTCATGAAATGACTTCCAGTGAGGGAGCCTCAAGAGGAATTAAACGTAAGATGTTTGGGTTCCATTCTCCACCACTGTGAACAAGTTCAGATTGTGTCATGTGCACAGTGAATATATAGAAAACACCGATGAACCAAGGTAGAGCAGAACAAATGGTTGAGTAGTACATAAGAGGCAAAAGGAAAATGAAAAATATGAAGGCCTAATAAATAAATAGAATGATCACTGATTTCTTTGGTCTTATTGCCATTTAGAGAGAACATATTACATTGAACCGCTCTGAAGGACTATTTACATCTCATCCAATTATGCAGTGTTAAAAATCAAATGGAATTCAACTTTTATTGTGCTTTCTTATTAAAGCAATAGTCTGCTCTATGTGATCCATCCATCCATTATCCTTAAACAGGGTGGTAGAGTTGGGGCTTATCCCAAGGTGAAAGAATAACAAACACTGTGGACTGGTCACCAGACTGTCACACAGATTCACACACACACTTACACCTAAGAGCAATTTAGCATCTCCAATCTCACCTAACATCAAACCCAGGACTTTCTTGCTGTGAGGCTGCAGCATTCATTCTACATGCTTATTCTATATTTTGTACAATTATTCTATATCCCAAAAGTATTTTTTTCACTCTGCATATACAGATAGCGTGACACATGTTAGCAGTTTAAACTTTATTTGAGACAAGCAAATATGAATGGAATGACATGAATGCAGCCTGTGGATGATGTGGCTGTACAAGAACTGTTAATGCTTATTGTTCAAACAGAATTTATAACAAGTCTTTTCATTTAGAGACTAATTCTACACTCATTCTTTCCATGATGTGACCACCATCCACACATTGTCCGCATTGTCAAAAAAAAAAGCAAATCCCGCTGCCTTATATATGATTATATAAGAATACCTGGAATAAATGGCATTATGTTTACTGTTTATTTGGACTAACTTGAACAAGTAATACAGTAAACGAGTAATATTCTCATATTTGTAAGAACCCAAAAGTATGGCACTTTGGGATTGTGGGACATTGTTTTCATGTGAACAATGCTTTGAAAATGTGTTTTCTGTAGATTCTGAAAGACGATTTATAGGAAACTAATGTTTGTTTTTAGATGCAGGCAAATCAAAACATCAGTTAGCAGGCTAGCTGGTGAATATCCACAATTTCAACACAAAAGCAGAATATTAAGGTTTTCATTCAAATAAATCTTTATGCAAATACAACTGTGTGAGGATGAGGAGATAAAATCCATAATCAGCCTCACAGGATGGTAGAAAACTCTCCAAAACAGTACAAATATGGTCAACTATTGGATCAGTTTCCCTTGGGTTAAACAAGAACAAAGTTCATAAACACACTGAAACACCAGAGATTAAATAAACTCTCAGCATAAAGTGAAAATTTTTCAACCGCTACAAAAACCGAAAATTAAAGTGAGAGTAAATGAAGCGACGAGAGACCAAGTCCTGTATCGGAGACTATAACATTATTATTATTACTATTATTTTTTATTAGTGTTGAAATGAGGTATGTGTATAAGTGATAATTAAGTTTATATGGGGCAGTGCATGTCTGAATGTGTGGAAAAGGTTCATAAATATAATAACAGAATGCTTTAAAGCTATTAAACTGAGCTCTGCTCCTCCTGATCAAACACAGCACTGACAGAGTGCATTGGAGTCTGCACTAAAATGGGAGTTCCTCTGTTAAAATGGGAGTTAAAATGGGAGTTCCTCATTTCAGGCTATTTCCTAACTTGGTTTCTGACTGAGAGGCTGACTGAGAAATCTTCAATATTCTAATACTAACATGTTTGTGGGGCTTAATTTTACAATGAAACTTAGAAAGCCGAAAAATGAACCATATGACGGGTTTCAGTAGGCCACCACCAAACATTAATATTGCACATCTGTTGCAGTTTTTTGGAAGAAGATGAGATTTGCAAGATGCTTTTTCTATCATCAGGTTAGGATGCAGTATGTTATTGTCAGGCTGGGTGTAGAAAAAATGATTCTAACATCCTACATGACATCACAGCGTTCAGATTACTCGAAGATGTGAAAGATAGATAGATAGCTGATCACTAGATAGATAGATAGATAGATAGATAATGTTTGTAAATGTGGGTAAAAAATGAAGATCCACCAACATGAATATCGAGTACTTACCATGATCTTCAGTCTCAAAGCAGATAACATCACAAAAAAGATAACTGCGTAAAATAGATTACTACAGTACACTATAGTGGATGAACATAAGACATTGAGCCAAACATAAAAAATGGCATCCACTTAAATCTAGTTATTTTGTGTATAAAAATTTTTTAAAAATGTAATATGATATATGAAATGATAAGTAATCCCAGATTTTGTAGCAGAAGTGTATATTTCCTGTATTTGATTTCCCTTGATTTCATTCTTTTCTTTGGTGAATGTACATCATCACACAGAAGCATAAATACATAATCTTACTGCATCTCTTCAGGTATGATTCTCAGATCACTGCCCCAGGTCTCTCTTTACAGTAGCATATGCTGTATGGGTGCATTAGAGGCTTTCCACTGTTCTCCCTCCCATCCAATCTCTCTCTCTCTCTCTCTCTCTCTCTCTCTCTCTCTCTCTCTCTCTCTCTCTCTCTCTCTCTCTCTCTCTCTCTCTCACTCTGCAGTGGTGTTGATGGAAGTCCAGCCGATCTCCTCGTACACTTGTCTGACGTGGCAGTAGACCACACCCATTAGTTTAGACCACGCCCCCTGGGCCTCCTTGCTGAAGGTCTCTGGAAAGGCCTCCACCAGCACTTCCAGAATGACTCCAGCCAGGATCTTCAGCATAGACAAGACCGACAGACAGACATAATGTCGACAGTAGGGTTTGACCAAAAATATATATTACTTGGCTTGTAGAATTGATCTTAAAATTAATCATTTATCAGCATTGGTCGAAATTATGCCAGTAAAACCAAAATTACGTCTGGCACATTTTAAATCATAACAAAAACCTGAGTATGAGTTCTTGTAGGTTGGTATTGTTTAGGAAAACCAAATATGTGCTTTAAATTTGCCCTTTTTTCAGCAATCTACACTGGGATACATATATTTATACTATTTATGAGATTCTGCTGTTTATATTCAAGTCATTTCACAACTTACACAATATTTGACAGCTGACAATCAAAAACACTGATTTCGACTAAGCAGTTTAAACAGTTTGACTTAAAATGATTTTTGAGAAAATTAAATTGAACTGGCTTCAGAGAACATTTAATGATTTGTGGGAATATAAAGATTTTTTAACAAAAACTATTGTGTAGTAATACTGTTATGCTTTAGTGGGAAACACAAAGGGATTAAGATCTTGGAAATAACTGAAATGACTTAAGACTTGTGAAATAACTGTAGTTTGGGAGAAACAGTGTTGAACAGAATAATTCCCACATGTGTATTAATACATACCATTTAAGTTATGTAAGTGTTGCAAAAGACTGATTTTGGGAAACTTATAGACTGTTATCCACAAATCTGTATTAAATTATAGATCTGTGTGTTTGAATCAGTATCTCAATCCTAAGGTGATTTGCGAATACATGGCCTGGACAATGCATGTGTTTACTAGATACAGTGCTTTTCAAAAAGTCTTGAGCCACCCCTCCTTTCCTTATTTTTGCTTTGAAACTCCTCATTGGTGCAAAAAGCCTATTTGATGCCTGTCAAAACATATTTTCTTTGGCATACTAAGCAGATTACAAGAAAAAAATTGGAGCAAATGTTTTATTGCAAAGATACAAGGTGGCTTGATAAAGGTGTCTCAGCCATTCAGCACTCAGCACCTGCAGTATATTAATCCCTTGCTTGAATCATCTGAATCTGTTTCCTCGTTGGGTCAGGCCTTAATTTAGATGTGCGTTATAACTGAGTGCTTCATACATAGGTCAATGTGTGGCTTAAGAAACAAAAAACATTTGTCTGAAACTGATCAGGTTCAGTGACTGGACTGAAAATGAGATGTTCCTCAAAACTACATTAGAAATACATGAAAGTTTGGATCTTTGGAAGAAATGAGGGTTGGTGCAGGTATGTAAGTAACAGATAACACAGCATTTCACCTGAACCTAGCAGCGAATATGAAAACACCCCTGATGCCTTCTGGTTCTGGTTCCTACATAACTGAAATAAGACCAGGCGTTTAATACAAGGCTTGACTGATATTCTACGGTTGTCACTCACTTTAAAGTAAATCGGCTCCACATTGTGTTTGACCGCATGTGATTTAGCCACCAGTTTGAGCACTGATGCTGTCTTCTCTCCATCATGGACACTCTCCACCAGTGTGTTGAGGGCACTCATCACCCTCAGCGCATGTTTCCTGAGCTGGACACTTGCCTGCATTTCCTCAGGGTTGTCCATGTGCCGGAACTGGCTGAAGTACTGCTTCGATAAGGGGAAGCTTGTGAAGAGCCTAAATAAATAAACAAATATATGATGTACAGTATGTGTTTTGTACAGTCCCAATCAAAAGTTTTAAACACCTGAGAAAACCTGATTAGCTGAGCAGTGTATGAAACATTATTCTAATGTTAAATTGTGTATTTGCTGGCAGAAAATCCCTCACTGCTTTGATAAATGGTTATTAGATAACCTAATATTGTTGATGACTAAAAAATCATATTCACTGTCAATGGCATTGTCTATTTAGGAAAATGAACAAAAACAGCATATGCATAATAATTTGGAACACAGTGAAGGTGTTTCCTTTGGGCCATTTCTTACAGCTCAGTCATGCCTGATTCCTCCTGTTAGTTTTTCATTTGTTTTGTTGGGCATTTTCTATTTGCAAGGCATTTTTTTCTGTCCTGATACTTTGACATCTTCCCTGGTCAACTTGCATTTATTCCCTTCATAATCTTGCCATTTTGTTTCGAATTACACCAAATTTTACCCACAACTGACCAGGAACACCCCCTGTGTAGGAATTCCTTATCAAAGGACTTTTATAATCCTTTCCATTGTTAAACCAACAACTCTATAGTTAGGGCCTTGTTTCTTTCAATTAGCTGAGTTCAACAGCTTGTTAAGGTCTGAAAGAACCCTCTGTCAACTGCAGACTCATTTAATTGATAGATTTTTACCAGTATTCGTTCTAAAAATGCAAGTTACAAAGTGATTCCAGAATTTGCAATTTGTAAATTACAATGTTGTAATGTAAGTAGTTTGAGGTGTGTTTTACAAAGCCATGAAACATATCTGTGATTTCCTTTTTTTCTTTTTTTCTGCTAGGAAGTAGAAAAGCTTTTTTGTCAGAAACTGATGAACATTGAAATGAAATAAAACATTGAATTATTTTAAAGAGACGAGGCTGAGGGATGTGTGTGTGTGTGTGTGTATTTATTTTGGCCCTGCTGCAAATCAACCCTCAGTCAGGCCTTATCACAGAATCCGCCCTCAGTCAGGTCTTATCACAGAATTCATTCAGAAACTGTTCTGACCATTTGAAAACAAGCTCCTACATTCTGCAACTGCGGGTCAAACTGAGGCGACAGTCAGTGGCTTCTTCATCATAGATTTCTCTGGAGATCAAAGCGCCCGACAGGCACTTTGTGGACACACACACATCTAAATTGGACACATATTAAATTGGCTGCAGCCTGGAGCGCCGTCCACTGAATAGTGCGAGAATGGCTCAAAGGGGGGTTTCAGTGGTCTGTATTATAAATCAAATGAGGGGTCAAACACCTCTGTGTTTGGAGACTCGGTGGTGGAAGTAACAATCATTTCTCTCTGTCTTTCTCTCTTTCATCCTCCTTTTCTCTTCTTTTTCTCTTTCATCGCATCTCTATTCTCACTATTCCCTTTTTACAACAAGGAGAATCCACTGACAACAAGAGCGTCCCAACACTCTAACTCACCCTCTCTCTCTGTCCAGGTGGTGGTGGGGGTCTAGAGTCCAGCTCAAACAAAGCTTCCCATTTCAATTGCTCTGAGTAACGAAGCACGTGTGTGTATGTGAGTGTGTGTGTGTGTGTGTGTGTGTGTGTGCGTCTGTCTGTCTGTTTTCTTAACTTTTTCTTCAAATTTGTACATTTAATTTTTTAAACCTGCTTCTTCACCTTTATTTTTAGTTGGAAATGCACAATTATTTTTTTTTGTTGAATTTTACACCAATTAATTCAACATAAAATGTGCCCTGTGCAAAAACTATGGAACATTTTATAATTTAGGTTTTGCTTTTTTCCAATATTCCACTCAGCATAATAAAAAGAAATTTGTTGAACAAACAGCAACCTAAATACCCGCTCACTGGGGGTCCTGTGGGAGTTCTGACCCTTAATATAAGGGGTAAGGGGGGCTAACAAGTGATGCAGAGAAACAGGAGGACTATAGTCTATAGTCAGCACAACTGATAAAGTGGACAATGAGGGTAAATACCATACATACAAGGAAGGCGGATGTAATGAAGTGTTTTGTCACTGTAGATCTTAATTCTGTACTACTATCACACTTGTACTTAACACAAATGGTTTTATAGTGTTAGAGATCCTGCCTGTTATCCTGATGGCCACAAAGTTGCAGATTCAATGCCCCACTTTCTACCACTGTGTCCTTGAGCAAGACACTTAACACTCAGTTGCTCCAGGGGGCCTGCCCCTGTAACTAATGATTGTAAGCTGTTCTGGATAAGAGCGTCAAATGCCCTTTATACCTTTAGAACACAAAAAACACCCTCAATTCTGATGCCTTAAATGGTCAAAAGCATTGTTCTCCATATCTAACAGTATCTGATTATATATATTCATGAGGGCGAGCTATCACAATTCAAGTAGCATTTGTGGGGGTTATGATATGAGGAACATTCAGTTCATCAGCAAGGTTCAGCTCATCAGAAGGCCGCTGTAAAAGCAGTGCATTGTAATAATGGGACTTAGTGTCAGTGACAGTGTAGTGTCCTGTGTGAACAGGACAAGAGAGTCTGGTATTAGATCGGACCACTGTATTACTGTTCGGAACAACTGCTGTTGTCAAAACCACACAAGTCCACTGGAACTGACCAACATCTTCCTGAAACGGAAGAAACATTTTCCTTTCATTCACTCATTAATTCATATTCACTTTCATGTTCATTCATTTATTCTTTCATTCATTTATTTATTCCCATTAACTTTCATGATATATCATTCATTAATTTGTTGTGGTGTTCTGACACAAATAAATAAAACAAAAAACATTAGAATTGAAGACAAGGAAGACAAGAGAGAGAGAGAGAGAGAGAGAGAGAGAGGGAGAGAGAGACTGATCTACTTAAGAAGATGAAGTTTATTTCTGTTACTGTGCACACACACACACACACACACACACACACACACACACACACACGCATGCATATACACACACACACTCACACACACATACACACGCACACACACACACACACACACACACACAAACCGGTAATGCTGTATTTCACTGACTTGTGTAATCCTGTTTAAGTCATCACAATGGCCATACTCACAAACTCACAGACACAGAAATAAAGTTCCCTGTTTCTGAGTCACATATATCTGCTTTTTTTCTGAACAGCTCAGTTAATAAGTTACTTTCCTCACTGGAGTCAGGAACGTTATCTACACACACTGAAACACACATATTCTATCAGTCACAGGAGGAGCACACACACATACACTTCCAGTCAAAAGTTTTAAAACACCCCAATTTTTCTGTTTTTTTTGTATTGAAATTCAAGAAGTTCTGCAGAAAGTTCTTAACAACTATGTTGCAGAAGTCCCATAAGCGCACGGCACGTATAGATTGCTTTGCTTTCACTCTTCTGTCCAGTTCATCCCAAACCAGCTCGATGGGTTTTGTGTCTGGATACTTCTGGCCCCTCCATGTTTTCCAGTTTACCATCTTGTTCTTTTTTCTAAGGTAGTTCTGGCATCGCTTAGACTTATGTTTTGGGTCACTATCTTGCTGTAGGACGAACCCGACCAATTAGGCACATACCAGAGGGTACTGCATGGCGCTACAGAATTATTGCCCGCTTCTGGTTAACCTTACCATTTTTAAACCTCTTGCAGTTCAGCAGAAATGGGAATTCCAGTAAAGGAGGTCAATAAGGTCTGTGTGTGTGTGTGTGTGTGTGTTTGGAGATGACTACTGGTGCCAAATCTGCCAGCTCTGAATGAAAAGAGAGACAAGCTGACACTGCTCTCTGTGTCCATTGGACACACACACGCACACACACATGCAATTCTGAAATTTCACATTAATTCATTCTTTCATTCTTTCATACACGCACCCTCCCAAACCAGTATTCCTGCAGTATGTATAAATGTGTTTGTGTGTGTGTGTGTGTGTGTGTGTATGTGTGTGTGAGAGAGAGAATTTCCTCTCTTTTATCTGCTCAGAGGAGAGAGAAGAGAGAGAAGGACAGAGAGAGAGAGAGAGAGAGAGAGAGAGAGACAGAGAGAGACAATGAGAGACAGTTGTACCTCATCAGCACTGCGACTCCTGCAGCTTCTTTGTTCTGATACACTTTTGTCCAGGTGTTCTGAATGGTGGCTCTTTCTCCCTCTGTAAGTGCCTCTGGTCCCATCTGTTTTTGCATTGCCTCCATTTCCCTCTCTCTCTTTCACACACACACAGACACACACACTTTACACTCAGTTGAACACTTTAAAGCCTCTCAAAGCGTTATAGCACATGGACTATTGAGAAACTCTTTCCAGATAAGTTACTGTCTTCTTTTTTCCCACTGTCTTACTGTCTCTCTCTCTGTTTCTCTCTCTGTTTCTCTCTCTGTCTCTCTCTATGATATCTCCCTATAACTCTTATTCTCTCTCTTTCTCCCTCTCCAGCTCTTGTAGTAAAAACTAGCATGTGCTGAATGAAAAAGGCCCTCCCACTTTCCTTCTTTTATGCTCTCTCTTTCTCTCTCTGTAGTATCTCCCCCTCTCTTACTCTCTCTCACTCTCTCTTTCGAATCTCCTTCTCTCTCTCTCTCTCCAGCTCTTGTAGTGAAAACTGGCATGTACTAAATGAATAACACCCTCCCACTTTCCTTCCTTTATTCTCTCTCTCTCTCTCTCTCTCACTCTCTCTCTTTCTCTCTCTCTCTCTCTCTCTCTCTCACACACACACACACACACACTTTCACACATTAATTTCCCCTCATTGCAAACCTCTTTTGCTATTCTTTATCATTTAACCTGCCTCCTCTCTTTCCCCAGCTCCACCCCTTAAACTCCCCTTTTATCAGGCAATTGCAAACTCATTCTTACTCAACATACATTGCGTAACACCCATGTGCTACAAGGCTGCTACAAGTGTGAGCATGTAAAATGCTTTGTGGCCTGTGCGTTTGCAGGACAGGATCAGATGTATGTAAATTAATGGAAGGATTCCGTTCTGTCCCCTAGGATAAAGGTAAACAACTGGAAGAAGTTACTCAAAGGCCTATGCCCCCAACAAAGTTAAAACAACAGCCTCATTCAATGCAATGGGAGTTATAAAAAAAACACAGGCATCGACTGAAAACCCACTTTAACAAACAATGAGATCCCTCTGAGCTGTTTATTTAAACATGGAGGTGGTCCACAGAAAAGAGGGGTTTGTTTGTAGTTAGAACACATCTGTGTTTTTTCAAAGTTTAACTCTGAATTAGAATTCATACTCTAATCAAAATTTTAAAAAGATTTACAGTTCAAACTATCACCAGAGTTAGAATTAACACTGTAATCAAAATTCAAATTAGAATCACAATTCAAGGTACAATCTGAATTAAAATCAGAATCAAAAACCAAATTCTAATTGGAAATACTATCAGAATTTTAATCTGAACTATAATCAAAATTCAGAATAAGTTTAAAGTGTTATCAAAATTTAAATCAAAATTAAAAGATATGTCATATTATGTTTTCTGATTTTCATCACGTCTTCTGAATGTGGATTAGCAGCCGAGTGTAAAAGCTTTGCTAGTGTGAATATGTTCCATAACCAAAAACCATGTAATTTTCCCCTTCTTTTTGCATTTTGGAAAAACTAAGACAACCAAATAACTGAGCCCTGGTCAAATGACCCCTTGTTTTTTGATATTTTAAGTTTAAAGGGACCAAATAATGAGAAAAATACTTTTTTGTTTATACACTTTTGTGAAATATTAGTCTTTGATATGGCCCCTAAAAATAAGCTCCCCAGTCAAAAAAAGTCTACATACGGAAAGCAAATGGCAAAAACAGATCCAAAATATGTTATTTTATTTGATGTTATAAACTCATTTACATGTATCCATCAATACAGCCTACAGTTTGTGTCCTGTTTGTAAAACATGGAAGTTTTAAGGAGCGTTGTTATGGCTGGGGGTTTTTGGTTTGTGGGACTTTTATTTTGGAATAAGTAGATGTTTGTGTCTTGTGTCACTGTGTTCACCTGTTTTGTGTATTAGTTTAAGTGATTGGGCGTTATGATTGGTTCTTGTCTGAGAGTGTCTTGTATTTAAGTTCTTTGAGTTGGAATTTCAGTTGCATATCAAACCTCACGCTACCCCTTCCTTATGTATGTAACTGTTTGGTGTTTTTTGAGAGAGGCCCTCGTGCCTTTTTGTTCTGTAGAGTCTTTCTGTATTAAACCATCAAAAGAACCTGCATTTGTGCCTCGTCTCACTCTCCCCTGAGCACCACCCCGCGATATGACAAGCGTTTCAGGTCAGACTGCTTTTTGAATGGGGCAAAATAAGGGGGAGCCAATCAGAATTTATATCATTTGCATATATCTTTCTTTTGAAGGCACTGCAACAGAAACAGCCTATTCTGTTAAAGAAATGTTAAAAAATTGTCATTCAAAAATAAAAGACCACATAAAACCACACAAATGATCAAAAATTGGAGCTCTAGGGGAAAATTAAAGAGGAAAAATGTAGGACATGGGGGATCCATTACTTTTGCACAGACCACATCTGTGTTTTCCCCCAATATGTTACCTGTGCAGAAGTGTGCGCTTATTTTCACTTACAAAATACACAAAACGAGTCATCTGACTAAACTTTTGCTTAACGCGTAGTCCAATTGAGTTCCAGTTTCAGATAATAGATCCACTGGGATAGCAAAAGCACTTTTCATACACAGTCCTATTTTGCTCCATTTTGTAGTTTTATTTTATACTGGCTCACCCACAAACTCATATCTGAACAGAGTGGTCAAATAGCCCTTCTCTGTCCAGCCTGTTTCGCCAAGACATAACTGAGTACAGTTTAACATCAGCACGAGATTTTGACCACTTAAATTCAGCTCCTGAGAAAGGAGCTTCCTCTAATCTCAGATCCCAATTTAAGATCTTAAAATGTTCTTTCTTTCTTCTCACTGCTCTGACCTTTATTTGTTATCAGACCTTTATTTGTCCATTAGATGTCCATCAGATCTTCAGATAAATCATAAGATCCAAAAGAAAACTTTGTTGTCTTATAAATGAGCCTGTACAACATTTGAAATTTGTCTTAGTGATCAAATTCACCTCTCAATTTTATCCATTCTGAGAGTTGTCTCAAAATCAGTGCAGCTGTCATGTCTGTCACGGGGAAGGACACAGATGCAGGAGTGAAAGGAACATAAAGAGCTTTAATCCAGTAAGGAAACATAACTGGTCACAAGTTCGTTGAACACAAAACAAAATCTTTTCCTCAATGGGTTAAAACACAAAGAGATCACAAGGGGGGAAAACACCAATAGGGAAAGCCATACAATCAAACACAATGAGAAGCTTAACTCAAATTAATTAACACATGGGAGGAAACACATTACATTATGAGGGGGAGCCTAGCAACCTAATTAGGATGGAGCACGAGATCTGAAACAGGTGGGTTGCTAGGCACTGCACCAAAACCAGACAAACCTCTGTTCAGTAGTTCGGGGACTGAGACCAGGGGTGTGGCGGAGGTGGCAGGGATGTGACAGCAATAGGAGTACATCCTTGCACAGACAAGTCCATTATGCATACGGTACACACGGCCTACCAGGGGGCATGTGATACACACTATTTAATTCTTGTGAAATGGACTATGTGCCAGTCACAGCAACACCTCCTGTCTCCACTCTTGACAGCTTTGCTCTTTCTGTCTCCTTTGCATTTGCACCCTCAAGGTGTTTTATAAATTGGGCTGCTGTGCTCTATAATCCTGTCGTTATGCAGGATTAAGCTGAGATCTCTTTATCCTGTCCTTATAAGTTGTTTTTGCTGTTTGGGGGGGGGATTCCATCACAATAAATTTAGATTTAACACCTTTTTATTACAATCTGATAAAGCAACATTAAGAACTGCCAACATAAAAACCAGCACCATTTATCATACTTTTCAGAGTAAGCCCAGATCCACCCTGAGGCCAACTGTAGTGTAAGTTCCACCAAAACACCATCAAGAACATCAACTTCTTGGGCATCAACGTCACATATGACCTTTTTTGGTCCCTCAACTACACCTCCATTGCCAAGAAGCATCTGCACATTTTGTGGAGAGAGTGAGCCTCCCCCACCAGTCCTCACCACATTCTACAAGAGTACAGTTGAAAGTCTGTTGTCAAGCAGCATCAGTGTCTGGTATGGGAGCTGTACTGTTTCAAACTGCAACAGATAGTGGGAGCAGCTGAAAAAATTATTGGTGTGCCTCTGCCTCTGTTTAAAGACATTTTCCAAACCTGCTGCTATGACATTATGAGCAGCAACATGACAGACCATTTACACCTGTTACACAGACTTTTCTCTTTTCAACCATCTGGCAAATGGTGTCAAAACTTTGGCTCACGTTCCTTAAGAATGGGTAATAGTTTCACAGTGCAGGCCATCAGAACTCTGAGTGCACATAAATGTGTAGTCACTGCCTAACCAAGTCTCTTTCCAATGTACTACCTCACTTTATACTTCATATACCTCTCATATTACATTCTGGACTTTTGACAGCACCTGCAATTTATCTTCAGTTTACTGCCTCAACAGGTACATTTATGTTGTGTTATTTTATAACCTTACAAGGCTGCTAGTTGCAATATCATACTTATGTTGCAATACTAGTCACTGTTGAAGGTTTACATCCCGTTAACACGATACTGGTAGATTCTGCATAGGCCTACAACCACCCCTCCCCCCCACCATGGGTGCATGAGCATAGATAGATATATAAATAGACAGATAGATAAATAGACAGAGAGATAGATCAATCCCATTATTATTATTATTGTTGTTGTTATTACTATTATTATACCACTACTACTGTTATTATTACAGATAGTATTAGTATTATTAGGGCTTATGCCCACTTAACCCATTCACCAAGTGGGTCAATTGAGTTTTTCTCCCTAACATGCAATGCAATTGCCGGGGGTGCTATTGCATTTGAATAAAGAGGCACAAAACCTATGGCAATACGAAATGCAATACAGTGCCTTGTAATTCGATTTATTATTCAAAATATTTTGAAATTTTGAAATGAATTTTGAATTGGAAAATGTATCTTCAAATTGCATGTTCAGATTGAAGATTGAACTGACAATTGCAAAATGATTGCCATTTGGATAAAGAGGCAAAAAATCAACCCATGACAATGCGAAATGGAATTCAGTGAATTGTTATGCTATTTTTTATGCGAAATATTTTGAAATTAACTAAGGATTGCACCAGCACTTTGCACAGTGAATTGACAATTGCAAAATGTAATTTCAAATTACAGTCTCAGACTGAATATTGAAATGACAAGTGCATACTCTGATTGAATATTGAATTGCCAGTTGCAAAATGAATTTCAATTGGAATTTTTGTGCTTATAATCTTCCATAACACGCACACAAACACGCGCGCGCGCACACACACACACTACTGATGTGTAGTGAATTAGAAGAGCCGACTCCTATTGAATGAGAGCCGACTCCCCACATTCGTTTTTCCTTTCGCTGCTGAGCTCTCACTTGAAGTGGCTCAGCTCTGCTCACAGCAGAACTTCGTTTTGTTTGGCAGCAATCACATATGAGGATAAAGGATCATACCATTATGTGAAAACCAAGAGGGCGACAGACGTCAGGTGGAGCATTTGTCCGTCTGTCTGCAGATACTAACTGAGAGGAGAAACCGCATCAGCCCATCCAAGCTGAGGCATTTGACTTTTCTGAATGTCATCCTGCACTGAGGACATACCGTTTAGTTACTGAGTTTGGTTCTGTTTCTGTTCTGTGGATTTGTTTGCAGTGTTAAAATTAAAAGTTTGATTAAAAT